>APFE031720367.1:125865-199783 GCA_000404065.3 Pinus taeda
TCCATACCCTAATACATGACAAAATTCAATGGAAACATTGCAATCCCCCAATCCTAAAATCCTGAAAACTGATAAGTCTGTTGGATTTTGAATGAAATCTAAAATTCTACTTTCTCCATATGAAATCCAATGAGGCCGGAACCACTCTCAAACATCCTGAGTCATTTCATGGTAATGTTAAAAATTTAAGTAAGCTGCCCCACTCAAAAATTATTTGTTTGAATGTTTCCTTCAAAAAAAATTGCATTTTGAATATTACTACAAAAAAAAAAATTGCAAAAAAGGCAAAACGCTCCCAAAAAAGGCAAGGAGCGAAAAAAAATTTAGGAAGCGCACTCCCGAAATCGCTCGCTTTTTGGGAGCGATTCGGGAGGGCGCTCCCAACCCACTCCCGAGTCGCTCCTGCCTGGAGCGAGGATTGGGAGCGGGACCAGGGGGAGGGGGGGGAGCGCTCCCCCGCAACACTGGTATATCTTAAAAGAGGCATTTAATTCTTGTTCTAAATCTGAAATTTACAGCAAAATCATATAAACAGAATTAGAATTTAGCTTATGGTTTTTAGAATCAAATCTATAATCTCTAGTGTCAAACCCTAGTTGATTTTCCCTTTTTTCCCTAGTTTGTTGTCATTTCATTTCTTATAAAAGGACATTTGATAAAGCTGATCTAAATCTGGACATTACCCTAAGGAAATACATCAAGATTCAAAACCAATTTCTAGATCAGCTTGCATACTTTGGAAGCAAATCTATTCTTTTCATAGTTAAGATCTAAATAAATTTGCTAGTTTAGGCCTTAATTTGTCATTGTTCACATCTCTTAAAGGCTCTTGATAGAACTAATTTAAATCTGAAATTTTTGCATTTAATATCTCTCAAACAGATTTGAAATTGCTTTATTGTTTCCTAGAAGCAAGTTTATTGAATTTGATTCTATAGATCTAAATCAACTCACATTAGCAGGACATGGATTTGGATGAGCATTGTTACCCCTCATGTCAACAGGGTTACACACAAATTTTTAATGCATTCAACACAACTGTAAGCCCAAGGCCACAAGTTAAATCCCTACAACAACCATGTGAGGCCTTGTATTAGGAGTCCAAGACCTTGTGTTTGGTCAGCCATGGTTGGTACCTTTGGGTACATCTCTAGTTCCTTTTGTCCTGGATAGCATTGGATTGTCTTGGAAGGGCTTGGAAGGGCTTATTTGCGAATTGTTGCTGTAAAATCTAGCGGGCCTAGCGCAAATCCACACTACACAAAAACCAAACCTTAGGGCAACAAGAGATTGGTTACCACTGTCAACTCAACAACCATCTCCCACTATTTAGTGTTACTTTGATGGAGAAAGTGCCTCATCTTAAGGGATAAAACAAATGCTACGTCATAAAGAGCAAGTTTTGATCCCTAAGCTATGCACCAATTAAAAAGCATTATCAAAAGAAGTAAAAGGCACACCATAGGGGTGGAAAAAGCAGGCCGAGAGGGGTAACTGATGCCTCCATGAATGCTCCCTCCATTACATCTATACACTCAGGATGTGGACTCTCATTCGCTGGTCCCCTGACCATTAAGTCCTTCCCTTCCATTGCCACCTTTTTTCACTCAAACCTATGGATTGAAGGGTTGACATTGGAAATGCTACCTAATAGGGTTGACTACTTAGCCACCCCTACAAAGACAAGGAACACTATTACGGGACTTAGTCTAGTTAGATATTTGAAGGTGATCCCGATTTGAAGCACTAGTATTCCCTTAACACTTAAGTGTGGTCCACTTAGATGCATTTGTGGTCTTAGTCTCTAATGAATGGTTGCTTTCACTTGAGATTGAGATGCTTTTGCTAGGTGGTCCAGAAGAGTTGAGGCCTTGAGGGCACCCTACTAGACATGATGTCAAGGTCACACCACACTCCTGGAGAGCTTGATGATCTTGCAAATGCAACGTTTCCCCTATGCAACATAGCATTGGGCACTTTGATGATTTTAGCAATTGATGGATAACCCTAGATGCCAAAATGTTGAGCTTCTCTTGCTTGGCATGGAGGATTCTTAATGATGCATCGATGGACGCAGCATGCCCCCATGCTCGCCTTGACACTACTTGATGGGCATACCTCGATCCAAAGCCTAGATGAGGATGGTTATCCCCCAAGATGATTGAGGAGGGCTTGTTGCACCCCATTGAGCCCCAACGCTGGAGAGACAGTAAATTTCATTGTCTACTTAACACCCATAGAGATAATGTAGCGCACCCACAGCTAGATTTTGGACACGTGGAGATGCTTTGAGGCCAAATTTGAGGATCTTCCCTCAAATTGAGGATGGTCATGACACTTGGAGACTGAAAATTTCCGAATCAAACAAGTCAGAAATCCTACTGCAGTAAACTGGTTTGCGTTACCTACTTGTGTTCTTCATTTAACAAGTTATTTTCATAATTGTTCGGAAAATATTAATGCAAATACACTACAACCTACACCAATATACAAATCAAATACTCAAAAATAAATGAGACAAACACACAAAGTACACACTTATTTTTGGACAAAATGTCCCCGGAAAAACCCAATGCCGGAAAACTGGTGCAGCATCTCTGAGGGTTTTCTATTATTAAGCAGAAGTTCTGAATACAAATGCTGGTTACCCTCTCGGCAAACCAGTGACAGAGAAATACAATGGCGGAAAACCTGAGTGAGTTTTACCTCACTTAGTCCGGCAAATACCAGTTGATCCGGCAGTAAAACTGGCTCGCCCCGGCTACAACTGTTTTGCCCCTTCGCAGTAACTATATGGACCTGTGTGGAGCTCTATGAGGCTCTACGTCAGTTATGCGTCAGCTCTTCTGCCCACTGCATCATCTTTCCTGGCTATTCTGACAATCTAGCACTTTACGTGGAAGGCAGCTCTCTACCTCTGCGCTGGCCCTTTTGGCTCTGCGTCAAGGTTGTGTAAGCCCAGACTGGCCCAGCGTCAACTCTCCTGGCTATTGCGCTGCCTCCACAAGCTTCTCTCTGCCTCTCTGTCTGTATTCCCGAACTATCACTGCCCCTCAGTTGCAAAATCTACCCAATCGATTTTTTCCTCCTAAGAACTACTCACCTCAGAAAATAGATTTCCTCAATCTCTCTATGTGTCTTCTCCAACTGACCCCAAGCCTCCATTTATTCTTTTCCTATTGAGAAATCAACGATCGTGATCTAATCTCTAATCAACGACTAAGATTAAATTAGACTTGACCCTTGTCTCTTAGAAGCTTCTCACCCATATTTTCATTAATACCCATTAATATTTTAATTTTCCCTAAGTTTAGACTTAGGAACCCCATTAAAAAATATTAATTATTTTAATAAAATACAATCCAGGTGGAATTTCACCAAACAATTTCTGGGTCTTGGAGATCTCATGTGTTCTAGCCCCTCCACAAAATTTTGGAGCTAGATCACATCCAATGCTACCCAAAAATCAACAGAGACCTTTGTAGCCCTTCTAGTGCATTGATGGAGCATTTTGAGCCCTAAAAGGACATGTCGTCATCCATTTTAGAGGCTCAGACATCACAAGTGTGGGTTTTTATTGGCATATTTTGTTGTTGGGCTAGTGGGTTGGCTTGTAGCTCAAATTTAATTTATGTCTACTCAAAAATTAAGCTTGTTTTAGGGGCTTTTAGTCAATAATCAAAGGTGATAGACCTCATATAAGTAGAGGGTCATCTCTCTCATTTGTTCATCATCACACTTGGGAATTTTAGCCTCTTTAGAAGAGACTCGACTTGTTTTGTTGTACTTCGCTACTTCCAGAAATGTGATCGTTTTGGCTATTGCAGGCTACATTTTGTTGTGGAGACATCATTTTGGGATTGAAAGAAAGCATGTTATTGGATGAATTGTGAGTATTTTGTTGAATATATTTTATGGTTTTGCATGTAATGGAATATTGCTAGGGTGTCTAGTATTCCTTGTCTAAATGTATATGTTTATTTGAAATTCTTGGTCATTATTGCATGCTAAATCTTTGTCCATGAACTCTCTAGAAAACCTCCTAGAGAACCTTTTTCTAGTGAATTTCTCCTCTCATAAAATAATAGTTAGGGTTAGAAAGTGAAAACTAGGGTTTACCCTCTTACTCCCTTCAAAGATTTGATATTTCCATAGTTAAAGTTCCTAGGACTCCATCACCCAAGTAGGGAAATGGCACTGGCATCCCTCTTAATAATCAAAACCTTGAAAATTTTATCTTTTACCTCTCTTTTTGTTGAATTTCTAGTAGCAAACAAGACTAGAGCAATTTTCAAACTGATAACTACTTCCAATGATACAATTTGACTTCTTTAGAGCATTCCAAACATTAAGCAGTTATGCTTGAAAATTTCAACCATAAACTTTAATAGAGCAATAGAGATCACAAAAAACAATAAATCAAGAGACACTAAAATTTCTTGGGACAAAACCCCACAAGGGGAAAAACCTGGTAATCTTTCCTTACAAGAGAGTTCAATTCATCAAAAATCTACATAAAAAATATTCCAATCAAAATGCCAATCCCTAACCTCAATAATTTCTAAGTCAAAGCCAATAAAAGGACAAAGAAGAAGTCAACAAACAACTCTCAGTCAAAGTCTACACAAAAGGGTCGAATTTCGGTTTGAGGTTTCTAGTCAAAGGATCGAAATTCGGCCTGCAATTCTTCAGTCAAAAACTTGGCCAAACTTCAATAGTTGACCTACAGTCAACTCTCGGTCAACATCCCAAAACAGAGACAAAACTTCAATCAACAAACCAAGGAATATTCGGCCTCCAAACTTCAGTGAATAGCTCGGTCAAACAAAGAGAAAACGAATCAATACAACGTTGGTCAACAAAAGACAATTGAGTTTGTCAATGCAAAAGTCAATCCTCCTTCTTTCTCCTCACAGGTGTGAACGGATCTTCTTGTGTTTGGTCAAATGAATGAGATGAGTGATGATGCCAAATGAGGTCAATGAATGCCCAATATATATGTGAGTTAAGAGGTGGGTTTTGACCTGTTGCCCACAATTTTGTGGGTGATATCCCGAGGAGAATTTTTTTTTTCCAAGATGGTCCTCAGTCGGTAGCAAACAACGCCTTACAGGCACCAGCTAGCTCATTATGCCATTTCTCCACCACCTGAGCCAGCCATGTGGTCCCTCGCCCATCTGTCATGATCGTATGTTTGAAGGTGGACCTCCCAAACCTAAAGGTATGCCTTGTCATTTGGAAATTAAGTATGTAGTTTGCTTATCATGGACACTTCTGGGCATGGAATAATGGGGGGATTCGACGGAAAGAATGGGCTAGGTTTGTGTTTTTGTCCCCTAACCCCCTTTTAAGTATTAACCTTGGATTCTAATCCCGTGGGATCTCTTTTACTGACCATTTAGCTCTAGAGATGGTATTTCATGGAAAACCCTGATTTTGGTTCCCTTATCCACTTATATTACCCTCTTTCCATCCATTATTACCCTATTCATCATTTCTCCCACCTAGGTCCACATAGGGTTAGCATGCCCCTTCCCCTTGCCCACACCTTGGGTCATGTCCTGGATTGAAGCCCGAAGGTTGATGCAGCTAAAACGAAAGCTAAAAGCATATATGGCCACACTCAACAGGAAAATGTACCACAAAATGCAAAATATGGTCAGGACAAACACATTTAGCACATGGGCAAAAGCCAATACATGAGCTCTACCCCATCATCATGGCCATCACCTTGGTTCCTATAGGTTTTATGAGCCTCCATCATATAGGAACCCATGATTGTCCCAATCCCCGGTGGGCAATGAACCGCCCAACCTTAAAAGGGGGATATTCACTGCTATATTTTATACATCATGCTCTTACCCCTTTGAGCCTCGAGCAATTAATCAAAGAAAATCATAAAAAGGCAAAAGGCATATAAAGAAGGGTGGAAAAATCAAGGTCGAGGCACCCCATGTACCATCAATGCTCCCTCCTACACATTATAAACCCAAGTGTGGGTTTCCCTCTTATTAGCTACCCTTGTACCCCAGCATGTGACCCAGGGCTGCCCCTAATCATCCCCTATTTCATTCACCTATTTGTCACATGAAACCACCTTTTGAAGGGTGTACCTTGACTATATTATCCCCTCTAGAAGTAGAAACCACCTAATAGGATTATTGGTTAACCCCATTTGGAGTTTAGGAGACATTGGCATATCCTGAAGCCCATTATGGAAGGGTAGACCATTATGAAGTCCCCAACCACCTGTGGTCCATGATTGGTAAGCTCATTTACTCGATTTCTCTAATGACTTGTTGTGTTGGAAGGCTAAGGGATGCATTGGATCTTATGCAGGATTGCAGATGTCTCCATTTTGGGTTTGTTCTATGTATATGCGGTCCTAATCTTCCAGAAGGCTACATTAGTACATGTAGGGTGTGCGTTGAGAGCCATGGGCCTCCACAGTAGCAGACAACACTCCATGGATCTCCACAACCATTCAAAGATTGCTCGTGGTTCAGTTATTGGACGAGGAAGATGCATCTGATCCATCATGCCCAGCTAGCCCCAAATTTGCACCATACACTTGGCAAATGATCCAGGACTTGCACGATGATGTGGCATCACCTACACCATCATCCTAGCCCTTGCAGGCAATCTATAGGCATCTTTGATTTGTTTGGAGACCCATGAGGACACTTATGTGCCCCCCACATGTCATTTGAGCACCATAGGGTATTACAAGGGGCCACCCACTTGTTCATTGCTTTTGAGGGTCCTACTCTTCATTGTGGCACCCATGGACCTCATTAGGACTCTTAGAGGGCCCTACGACATGCATAGATTATTATTTGACCTATTGAGAGGCTTACTTTTTAATTTATGATCTATTTTGGTGGGATTGTCACCAAAAGTTGAGTTATTAGAACATTATTTTATTTTTGGGACTTACGTAGGCCAAGGAGGCTAATTCGAACTCCTAAGTTGTGTATAAATACAAGTGAGATGAGTTCATTTCTTATCATCAATTTGGATTGGATCTTTTCTCTCTCTTGAGATGTTCGCACTTTTTCTAGAGGATGAATTGGAGCTTTATGGATGAATTTTGATGTGTGGATATTGGTCTATCTTCTCTTGGAGCTTCTCTCTTGTCAATTGTGAATGGTTGGATATATTCTATTACATGTAAGTACATGCTTTTAATGCTATTCTTGTTTTACTTTGTCATATACATTAGACTGGCATTTTCATTTTTCTAGGGCTAATTGTTGCATGCATTTACTGCTTAAAATTGTGGAATTTTGTCTCTATTGTAGCATCTCTCAATGTATGGGCCATGTAATATGAACGAAATTTCCTAGGGGTAATTCTATCAAAGAATTTGATCTTTGATAAACCATTCCTTTTGTCCATCGAAGTATAAAAGTTGCAAGATTGCTTCTCCTTGACCTAGAAGGCTAGCAAAGTGATCTTGAGGCCTCCTTGACTAGGAATCAAGAAATCCTACTCATATTCATCATAGACGCCATTCTCCCAAAGATTAAGACACTGATCTACCAAAAGGTGGTCACCAAAAAGCACATTGTTTCACCTCCTTCCAGGTCTAGCCAAGTTGGGGTACCTAGGGCATCAATTTCCAAACAAGCTAGCCCTCCAAAATGTTCGATCTCCTAGGGTCTCCTACATTGGTCTTTCCTCAAGCTCTCCTCCAATCTTGACGCCATTCCAACGGTGGAGTTGGGAAAAAGGCTAAGCCCTAGCTCCAGGATCAAACTTTTCCTTAGCATCCCTAAGGTTAGTACCTCAAGGGGTCAAATCAACAACTTCAAGTGAAAATTCTTTCTTTGATCCTTTCCCCACCTTGTCTAGGGTAAGAACATCATTGGTTGCTATGCTTATTCCCCTACCCTAGACTGGGTCCACTTGGTCCCATGTGGTCCCGTTCCTTTGAAAAAACAATTCTTCAAGAACCATCCCGAATACCAATTTCAACAAGGATTTTAGGGATTGGGAAACTCCTTCACAAGTCATATCCCATAAACCTAACCCTTGAATCTTCCCTCCTTTCCCTAGAAAAAATTATACCTTGCTTAGAAAGCAAGAAAGCTCCATCCTTCAAGCTCTTTCAGGAAAGGGATTATTTGGGTCACTCATATCCATTCATTGTTTTATTCTTCATCGTTGACTCCATAATATACTGAGTTTCCTCCCATCTGTTTAAGTCTGTAAATAGAAGGGAGCCTTAGCTAAGGTGACAGTGGGCTAAGTCTCCATTTGTTGCCCTTGGCCTAGCATTTGCCCTTTAGGAGTCCCCTTTAGTTCCCCTACTAGTTTGAGCAATAACATTTTGGCGTTGTTGCCGGGGACACGAAACGTGTGCTTTGTTCCCCATACAACATTACTGATATATCATCTGGCGACTGCTTTGAAGGAACAAAGTCCTAGTTCCTCATTGAACTTCAAAGCCAATGCTTGTAGGGTGAAGCAGGAAAAATTTGGCACATTACCAGATGAGGATTTGGATGACTAGGATGACCAAGAAAATATAGGATGATGAGCAAATACCAGTTATGGAATTGGGTGTGAATAGCATCGAAGTGAAAGACATCTCCTCTGAGGATGACCAAGAGTTGGATCCTGAAAGCCTGCAAGTCACACAAGAAAGAATGGATGAATATAGTAGGTCCTGCAGGGGGTCAGTAAGGGAATGTAATTCTAATGAAGTATCCTTCTATTCATATGATGAAGAGGTGAAGCTTCATAAGATGAAATGTGAATATAAAGAGAACCCCCCTAATGCTCTCCTCCTAGAAGCGTATTACCAAAATCATGTAACAAATACCTTAGCCATTGTTCTTCAAGAGAAGAGAGAAGAAGAGGGGTCTTGCTTGTCAACCAACCTAGATGAACATGACCTTGATAATCTCGAAGATGATCCCTCGTTGGGGCCACAGAATGGACGGGATGATTCTGAGAGCACTTGTGTTGAGGAGAATGAGCCTTGAGGCTATGGAAAGTAAGGCTGAGACTAAACTTACCTTTCTCAATGGTATCACTCCTGATGAATCTCCTTTTGAGAACCTTGAGGAAGGTGATCCCATGAGCTCCTTGAAAGATGACATGGGAGATTATTTCCACATCGAAAAGGACAAATGGGAGATTTTTGAGCCTCAATTTGATTGTGCTCCCATTTATGATACTAACAAAGAAGATGAGATTGAGATTGGTTTTTCCTTCATCTCAGACATTACTTGCGATGACATCTCCATCGATACCCTTGGGAAGGAGAATTATTATTTTCCCTTGCATGAAGAAGGATAATCTTTGATTGGAGTGATTGACTCTCCTTTTAATGAAAGCCCAATCTTTGGTTGTCCTCTTAATGAAAGCCCAATCTTTGATGCTTATAATGAGGAAAGCAACGAGCATCTTACCTCCTCACCTTATGATTATGTATTCAAATCACTCGAGCCTTTAGTTTGTGTGGAAGGAAAATCCGTTGAATATGGCACTTCACCCTCCCCTTTTCCTTTCCCTCTTGTTCATCACCTTGATTCTTCCTCAAGTAAGTCCCTCATCCCTTTTGGTATAACCTCGAGTGACCATGCCCCTTCTCCCCTTTCTAAATATGGTGTCAAGAAAGAACCCTTCATGGAATATACTTTATCCCCTTTGACCCATCCTCAGGATTAGGATCACTCCGTGACCTCCCCTCTCCGATGTGACCATCACATTGAGCGACCTATTTGTTGCACTCCTTCTTTCTCTTACTCTTCATTCACCTCCCATTACAACCGTGTGACATCTTCAAAGCACGATATTACAAACAGTGATTGTGATGAGCAGTTCTTCAGAGTGATCATTCTTTCCACCATTGTGTACTTAGAAGGAAAGTTTGGGACCTCTAGATTGACTTGTTTTCTTTCTCCTAGGAGTTCCTTTTACCTCAGATGGAGATCATATTTTCCCGCTTCATCCGCCATGTGGCTATGTCCACATTCGACTTGGGTGTTGTTGCATGAGTAATCATACTAACAGGCATATGTCTATTGATGTGATGATATGTTGGTTGCACTAGCATTATGATTACACTTAGTATCAACCTTAATATATGCATGTTAGAGTAGGATGCATTGCATGTTGATTTATGCATTAGAACTAACGTCATATGATATTTCTCATGGTAGATAGAGATGCATATTTACATATATTATTTTCTATTAACTTTATGGCCTAACATATAGAATGTGCGATCATGAGACCTCGTGAAAGCATGCTGCCCCATGTTTTTCCATCTACCATATGTGCAGGTGAAAGGTATACCATAACCAAGATATTGTCGAAGTTCTCGAGACCTCCCATTCGAGTAGCCTCACCCACTTCTTCGAGAGATCACGTCCCAGTTGGAGCCAAATTTTACCCACCATTTTGTGGGTGATATCCCTAAGATAATTTTTTTTCTCCAAGATGGTCCTCAACCGACAGCCAGCAGCCCCTTGTAGCCACCAACTAGCTCATTATGTCATTTCTCCGCCAATGAGCCAACCATGTGGTCCCTTGCCCATATGCCATGATCGTATGTTTGAAGGTGGGCCTCCCGAACCTAAAGGTATGTCTTGTCATTTGGAAATTAAGTATTGTAATTTGCTTATTACGGACACTTCTGGGCATTGATTAATGGGGGGATTCAGCAAAAAGAATGCGCTAGGTCTGTGCTTTTGTCCCCTAACCCCCTTTTTGGTATTAACCTTGGATTCTAGTCCTGTGGGATCTCTTTTACTGACCATTTGGCTCTAGGGATGGTATTTCATGGGAACCCCAATTTTGGTTATGTAGTCCCACTCCCTTATCCACTTATATTACCCTCTTTCCATTCATTATTACCCTATTCATCATTTCTACCACCTAAGTCCACATTCCTCCACTAGGTCCACGTAGGGTTAGCATGCCCCTTCCCCTTGCCCACACCTTGGGTCATGGCCTGGATTAAAGCCCGAAGGTTGATAGAGCTAAAAAGAAAGACAAAAGCATATATGGCCACATTCAACAGGAAAATGTACCACAAAATGCAAAAGATTGCCAGGACAAACACATTTAGCACATGGGCAAAAGTCAATACATCAGCTCTACCCCATCATCATGGCCATCACCCTAGTTCCTACAGGTTTTACGGGCCTCCTTCATTGTATAGGAACCCATGATTGTCCCAACCCCTGGTGGGCAATGAACCGCCCCACTTTAAAAGGGGAATATTCACCATTATATATTATACATCATGCTCTTAACCCTTTGAGCCCCAAGTAGTTAATTAAAGAAAATCATTAAAAGGTAAAAGGCATATAAAGAAGGGTAGAAAATCAAAGTCGGGGCACCTCATGTACCACGAATGCTTCCTCCTACATATTATAAACCCAAATGTGGACTTCTCTCTTACTAGCTACCCTTGTACCCTAGCATGTGACCCAAGGCTGCCCCTTCTCATCCCCTATTTCATTCACCTATTTGTGACATGACACCACCTTTTGAAAGGTGTACCTTGACTATATTATCCCCTTTAGAAGTAGAGACCACCTAATAGGATTACTGGTTAACCCCATTTGGAGTTTAGAAGACATTGGCAGATCTCGAAGCCCATTATGGAAGGGCAGGTAATTATGAAGTCCCCACCTGTGGTTCATGATTGGTAAGCTCATCTACTCGATTTCTCTAATGACTTGTTTGCTAGAAGGCTAGGGGACGCATTGGATCTTATGCAGGATTGCAAATGGTCTCCATTTTGGGTTTGGTCTCCCTCTACTAGGTCCTAATCCTCCAGAGGGCTACATTGGCACATGTAGGGTGTGTGTTGAGAGCCATGGGCCTCCACAGTAGCAGAAAACACTCCATGGATCCCCACAGCCATTCAGAGATTGCTCATGGTTCACTTATTGGACAAGGAAGATGCACTTAATCCACCATGCCCAGCAGGCCCCAGATTTGCACCATACACTTGGTAGATGATCCAGGACTTGCACGATGGTGTGGCATCACCTACACCATCATCCTAGCCCTTGCAGGCAATCTACAGGAATCTTCAATTTGTTTGGAGACCCATGAGGACACTTGTGTGCCCCCATATATATTTCTAATTTCTTAATTTTTATTATTTATTTGTATTTTTATCTTGACTACTAATAAACGATTAATTATATTTTTCATTATTGATTTATTTATTTAGTTATTTAATTAATCAAATTATTTACTTATTTATTATTATTATTATTATTTTCCCTAGGAAAAATCGTAATCTTTCATTATTTTTGAAAAATTACATATAGTAGATGCTTGGCAGCATATGCATCATTGGCCCTTGGCCATCTCGGTGTGTATTAGTCAAAAATATATCCCTGTCTATACAAAAATGGTATTGGTGTGGCAATCATATTTCACCACACAGGGTGATAGCATAAGAGAGTCTGGAAAAAAGAGTATCATAACTAAGTTATCTACAATATGCATACACCATGCAAGGCGATGTCCATAATATATAGTCTGAAAATGAAATACATACTGAAATATATACAATGTAAAAAACTGTGCAAGTCCCAAAAATAATATTAGGGTCACTCAGCCCTATGATATGTCTGATCGATATACGGCCTGTGGTAGTATTGGTACTCATCAGTACCCCTCTCCTCCTGTATCATCCATTGGCCTTTGGGAAGTAGCATGGCCTCCTTGGAAAGCCTGTCAGTGCTGTAGTTATGTTCCCTGTAAATATGATGACAAGAGATGGAGTTAAACTGTGCTTTGAATATGTTCACTTCATCCAAAATATTTCTGAGAATGTGTGCATGGCAAGAATTGATGTTATTGAACCAATTTATAATGATTTTTGAGTCTCCATAAATTTGTAGTTTGTTGCAGTCATGGTCAAGTGAAAAGTGCAGTAAATGGTGAAGGGTGATTAATTCTACAAAATTGTTTGTCCCTTCTTCGAGTCCCATCTTGACCTTGAAGTGATGTTCAGATAGGAACAATAAGAATCCTCCCCCACACCCTTGGTCCTATGCAGCACCGTCAAAAAGTGCCCAGGGGGTAGATTTGTCAATGGGATCGGGTGCATGTGGTCTTCTAGGGCGAGGCCTAACGTGATCAGGCAATTCATGGTAGGCAGAGATGATCTTAGCTGCAATATTCTACCATCTAGCTATGTCTTCGTCAAATATAATTCAGTTTCGTGTCAGCCATATATTCCAACATATGAGCAGAGGGAGCAGAACAACTTTGATCCGCAGTGCGCACTACACCAGCTTTTCCAGGCATGGTTAATGTTATCCCCATCCCATCTGCCCACCAGTTGGATCGATGAGGAGACAGACTGCCAAAGGTTAATCGTTGATTCACACCTTAGAAACAGATGGTCTATCGATTCAGATGCTTGTTTGTAGAGGACACACCAATGTAGTCCATGAAAAGCAAAGTGAGTTAAGGATTCCCCAGTGGGAACTTTGTCGCTGAGCACACACCAAAAAAATAGCTTGGTTCACGGTGGGGAGTTTAACTTCCAAATGTTCTACCATCAATCATGAATCTGCTCCGGCTGTCTATTAGTAATCAGCGCGAGGTAACCAGCTTTTGGAGTATATACTCCTTCTCCGTGAGGCACCACATGAGTTTGTCAGGTCCCTCCTTGATTCTAATGTGTGATTCATTTAGTGCTGATATGTAGATTTGCCATGATTGGTGCCAATGGGGAGGGATATTGAGTTGATGAGCAATTTTCCATCCCTCAGCAAAAATGGAGGTATTTTCTTGATCTGCAATGTGAGCAATAACGTTGATATCTCGCTGATTTAGATGCTGAATTAACTCTCTCGGCAGATGATGCCTGCCTCCCCCCCAGTCCAGGGGTCCAGACCGATGCGCGTTTTTGAGCCGTCGTTTATCCTCCAGGCCAAATTATTGCGAATGATAGGAATGGAGTGGAGCAAAGCTTTCCAGACAGATGATATACCTATCCTCAGCCAACGTGGCAGACGCACCCAATCAATGATCTGAAGAGGCCAGATGTATTTATGATAAGTGACAGAGGTCCAAAGGTTTTGTCCAGTTAGAAGAGTCCTTCCCATTTTAGCGGCAAGTGCTTGAGCAAAAAGATTTAAGTCTTTTAATCCCCAACCTCCCCATTTTTTGGGCAAAGCAATCTTGTTCCAGCTAACCCAAGCAAAAATCTTCTTATCTTGGTGTCCATTCCAAACATATCTGCTGCAAATCTGTTGAAGACAGACACGGATGTTCTTGGGTATCCATGCCAAAGCCATCCAGAAAACAAGTGTAGCCTCCAGTACTGATTTGATGAGCACTAGTCTACCTGCTGTGGATAAGAATCTATGACACCAATTTGTAAGCCTTTTTTCCAGCTTAATGACCAGCCAAATCCAATCAGTAATTTTTTGGCTGAGGGGTTTGATCCAGAATCCCAGGTATTTAAAACCCCGATCAAGAGGGAGAATGCAGAATGGGAAGTTTTGCTAAGCAAATCGAGACTCTTGGATGGATGTGTGGGCTAATGTAATAGTGGATTTCCCATGGTTTGCCAACATACCAATAGCCTGGGAGAAAAGGGAAAGAATATTGGTGAAGGAAGCAGAGTCTCAGATACTATCGTCAAGGAAAATGAGGACATCATCGACAAATAGAAGATGAGTGAGGTAACATAGATCATTTATTTTGAGTCCACATAGTCGACCATTCCTCTTTGCCTATCCAAGGAGCCGGCTAAGACCTTCCATGACAATCAGGAAAAGTAAGGGAGATAGGGGGCAACCCTGTCTGAGACCCCTTTCGGCATGAAAAAAATGAGAAGCAAATCTGAGAACACGAAATGTTGGAGTGGTTATGCAAGACATGATCCAGGTGGTGAAAGCATGCGGGAAGCCCAGGTGAATGAGGAGCATTTTGATGTAAAGACAGCTAACACGATCAAAAGCTTTTGCCAGGTCAATTTTTAATTTGATGCCCTTAAGCTTTTTGGACCTGATCGAGTGAATGGCCTCATGGGCCGTGCCAATGGCTTCATGAATTTGTCGATGCTCAAGGAAGGCAAACTGTTCGGACGAAATATGATGAGAGAGAATGGGTCTGATCTTGTTGGCAATGACCTTTGCTATGATTTTGTAGAGACAATTAAGAGGGAGATGGGGCGAAAGTTATTGAAAGATGATGGGGTGTCAGACTTGGGGATAAGGGTAATGAAGGTGGAATTCATGGCATCATATAGTTTACCAGCGGTCCTGCATTCCTCCACAACATTTAGCAGGTCTTGTCCCAAGAGTTCATAAAAGGCTAGATAAAATTCAATCGTCCATCCATCCGGCCCTAGACTTTTATCTCTTTTAAACCATTTCAGAGTCCCCTCAAGTTCAACAGATGTCACTGGTGAGTTGAGCTCATCTTCCATATCTTCATCCACAAACCGAGGAAAATGACCAGCAACTTGGATGATATCCGCTAGATTTGACCCTTGGGGGGATTTATAGAGATTTTGAAAGTGAGAGGTGCCCAAGAGGGAAAGCTTATTGAAGGTGTCTGCCACACCTCCATTCGATAAGAGCGGATTCCAAATAGTGTTAGATACCTTTCTTCCCTTGGCATAGTTCTGAAAGAATTTTGTGTTATCATCTCTTGCTTTTAGCCAGATGGCCCTGCTCTTTAGTCTCCAGGTTTCCTCTCTTTCCTTCAATATCCTTTCCTTCTGTTTCTCAAGCTCAATAAGGTGAGATTTTTCATTTGCAGATGTGAACCCCATGTTACGATCATCCATTAGCTCACTTAGATTTGACTCAATCTGAGATAGGGTGTAATCATCCCTCTGATTTTTCTCTTTGGCCCAGGTGATGGATAGGTGCTTGAGCTGAGAAAGATTGTGACAGAACCCCTCAACTAGGGATCTATGTCTCGTTATGGGGTTTGCCTTCCAGAAGTCAATGACCAATTTGGTGTATCCTGGGTCCTGTAGCCATACGTGATTGAATTTAAAGGGGGGCCTAGGCTTTGGATGGGGGTCGAGGATCTGCAAGTATATGGGCGAGTGATCAGATATACCCCCAGAACCCACCCATTGCCTATATCGATGCAGCGGATGAAATAGAGGCACCTTAATCAGGAAACGATCTAGCCTTCTAGCTAAAGCTGCTTCCCCCACCCTTCTATTCCTCCAAGTAGGAAGGGGCTTGTTCATGGAGAAATCTGCAAGATTATGCTGCTCCAATAGATTTATCAGATACCCTGATAGAGGATCCACTTAAGCTTGGGATCCCCATGATTCCCCAAAACCCAGGGAGAAATTGAGGTCACCCCGTAGGACCAGATGATCGGGGGAAATAATCGAAAGATTGAGTAAGCGCTGCCAAAAGTCCTCTCGCTGATGACAGGGTCCGTATATATTGATGACCCGAAGGTTCATGCCAAGATCGGCCAAGAAAATTTCCATTCCGATAAACCCCAATCCACCCCAAGATGATAAGACCTTAATGGAACGGGTGTTGTAACCAATGGCTAATCCCCCAAAACGTCCCATTGCATCAAGGGAGTAAAAGTGCCAGCGAGGTTTTAAGGATGCCAATGTTCTGGTAATGAGTTCGGCATCACCCAGGGTTTCTTGTAGCATAATGATGTCCACGGGCTCAACTTCGAATAATCTACGTAGAGCTAGTTTTTTGGAGGCACTAGCCATACCTCTACAGTTGAATGAGAGGCACTTCATGGGGGAAACTTCCCTGGGGTGTTCAATGCTCTAAGTACCCCTTCCAAGGTAGATTGTTTACCAGTGACAACTTCTGCCCCAGCCTTTTATATGGCTTTAGTGAGATAGGATTTTCGACCACGAGATGAATGAATAATAGAACCAGGGAGGGTGAGTCTCAGCCCTGAATAATGGGGAGAATGACCATCAAGATGCGAACGTGAATGCAAATTATAATTATGAGGCGGATTAGACCCTTCAGAAGAGGGCAGGGAAGGATTGGAGGGTGAAGGTGGGAAGGAAGGAGCAGTGGTGGCTATGGTGGGTGGTGACAGGGAGAGAGTGCAGGGTATAGAGGAAGTGTTCAAAATGGAAGGAGATTCAAGAAAAGTAATGATTGAAAGTGATACAAGATGAGGGGAAAGAGGAGTACTCGCTTCATTTTGCAGCCTCATCAGCAGCTCGAGATCATGTCAAAGGTGGAGACGGTGTCCTGTGAGCACCTTCTGTAACCATGGGAGTACCGATACGAACAGAGGCCCGGGGGCCCGAAACAGGAGTGCGATCTGGAAGGGAGACTGCCTGTTCTTTTGAAGTACCTGGAGCGCTCGAAGGGTCAGATGATTTCTTGATCAGTGGACATTCGTTGAAAATGTGCCCCACTTTGTGGCATCTTCTGCAGCAGAATGGGACTCCTTCATTGTCCAGAATCTGTACCCATGTGAAATGCCTCCATTGGAGTGTGATTTTTTCCTCCAAACCCCCGCACGTATCCAAGTGAACCAGAATTCGAGCTAGGGTTAAATTCTTGGTCTGCGCATATGACTTGTCGTGGTCCAGGTAGGTGCCGAGCGTGTTTTTGATCCTGGCGAAGACATCTTCAAACCAATACTAAAGTGGGAGCCCAGGTAAACGAACCCAAAGTGGCCCTGCCCCAATCTGTTCCCTTTCCAGATCAAATAGAGGACTTCATCGCTTGAGAAGAACCGGGGCCATCTCTATATGCCAGTTCCAGGCAAGAACCAGATCAGTGTATTCCTCCTTTATGAAATGTAGTGCAAACCAACCACGAGGAAGGACCTGTACCTCCGACAGTTCTTTGAGGGTGTTGCCCCAAATTTCATGCACCCAAAGGGTCAATCTCTCCGCCGTATATGCCCTACCACGGACATGCCTAAACAGGACAAAGCCAGCCTTATTTGCGACTTCCCCCATTATTATACCTTCTTCGAAACAAATGGTGAAATCCTTCATCGAAGCCTTCACACACTTGAGTTTTCGCTTTCCGGTCAGGGGTGTTGATGGATGATACTGTAATGGGTCTGAGGAGGCGTTCCCTTCCAAATGTATTTGTGTCGTTGATTTTACCCTAATCGCAGGAGTTTCGAAACACCCAGATGGGGAATTTGCAGAAGGAGGTGGATTATTGCCAGGATTTGTAGGGTCTCCAGCAGTCTGGTCCGAGTGCGGCAGCGAGCTCATCAGGTGGAGATGGTCGATCGGAGGGTTTGGCTCGAAGGAAGGCGAGGGCGGCGAGATCGCTGTGAGTAGGTGTAGGGTACCAAGGGAGAGCGGCAAACAATCAAGTGCAGGTGAGTCGATAGAGAGTGTACCAAAATGGAGTGTTGAAGCAGTGAGGCCAAGGAGGGAGACCACCGGGATGGAGCAGGATGGCGCTGATGCGGGAGGCGGTGGGGGACTAGAAACCGAAAGATTAGGGTTAGTGTTTTCGAAAATGGATTGATCGGAAACTGGTTCCGGAGTATAGTCTACCGCCTCAATGTCCATGACCTCATCCATGCTCGAAACAGTAAAACGGTACCATAACTGCCAGCAGAAGGAGACAGGAGCAAGGGTAAATGGACACAGTCGACGGCCGGGGGACTGCGGTGTAATCGGTCGTTCTGCAGCAAGAAACCAAGAGAAATTACCCTAACCCTTTGCTCAGCCAGCTACACTAACACTCCGCCATCTGTCCTCCAATTATTATTATTATTATTATTAGTATTTAATTTTTTATTTTTTTATAGGTTTAATTCATTTATTATTTTTATTTATTTTTAAGTTTTTAGATTAATTGTTTTGATTATTTAAGATTGACCTAATATTTTATATTTTAGTGTTTGTTTATTTAGCTTTGACCACATATTTCTTTGTAAGTTTGAATTTTATTTTTGTTTATTATTTATAAGTTTTAGAATTAATTGTTTTCTTAGTTAAGTTTGCCAAATTTATTTTATTTTATTATTTATTATATTGATTTTATTTATGTTTATTGTTTGATTATTTAGGTTTGACTATATATTATTTTGATTTTTATTTTTGTATTCATTTTCATTAAATTTTCCTTTTCATTAATCATTTTCTCTAATTCCAATATTAAAAATTTATATTAACAAATTATTTATTTATATTTTAAATATTACTTTATTTAGTCAAAATCTACAGTTCTTATATTGAAAATATTATTTATTATTACATATTAATCATGTTAGTCCAGAATCTAATGTTAGATTATAATAGTTAGAAAAAATTATCTTCATCTATTTAACTTGATGCCAAGATCTTGTTCATCTTGTCCTAAAGACGAACCACACTGGATGGTTCAAAACGCGTCGACAAAACTATAATGATGTGATTTTTAACGAAAGTTTTCTTACTTTTCATAATATGGATCACAGAAGCCTAAACTCAATTTATTTGTCGTTTGCTACAACAAATACTAAATAAATTACACTGCAACCTTCACAAATAACACTACGAAAAATAAATAGCGTTGGAGCTGAGAAAATACTAGCACACACAAAATAAAAATTACATCGTTATTTTTGGACAAAAGTCCCCGAAAAAACCCAACTTGGTAAAACCGGTGCAACAACTGAGGGTTTTATTATTATGCAGCAGTGAGAAAATCTAAGTACAACTAGATGCCGAAATCTAGCACTCCTATAGAGAAAAATACTTGCAAAAATCTAGTGAGGAATTTTCCTCACCCCACAGGCAAACACCTGACACAACTTACCTTTAGAAACTCGGCCCTCTGACCCTCTGCGTCAGCCTCTGCACTGCTCTGCTCAGCGTGCTGGACAACAAACCTCTGACTGGTCTCTAATGAAGTCGTTTTTCCTTCTGCTGGCTAGAAAGACGCTTCTCTGGCACTTTGGGACTCCTTCCCGGCCTCTAGAATTGAAAACGTCAATCCCTCTTAGCAATTTGACTTTGCCTCTAGAAGTTGTTGTGTTGCCCCAGCGTCAGCCTCTCTGTGGCTCTCCTGCCTCTCTGCAAATGCACTCGCTGGATCTAGAATGCCTCTTCCAACCTCACTGTCTCTGCCCCTCTCTCACTGCTTCGATCTCTAGCTCTCTCTCCGGCAAGTGACTGCCACTACTTTAGAAATCGAACTTATCAAGTCTATTATCCATCATCACATCGACCTCCTCTTATAGTCCTCTGTTGGAGCACCGACAGCCAAGATTAAAACTCAATCAATGGCTAGGATCATCTTGGAGTCTATCTATGTGAGTTTCTAGATGATTCTCGCCTTGACTTATTTAACACTGATTAATTAATCATATTCCCTAAGTTTAGATTTAGGAAATATTTAAAAATTGGTTAATAATCTAATTAAGTCATTTCTAAGTGAAATCTCCAAAAACGATTTCTGGATTTTGGAGATCTCATGTATTCTAGCCTCTCCACCAAATTTCGTGGCTAGAATACATCTGATGCTACAAAAAACTAACATCCCGACCATCTTTTGCATTTTGTGGTACATTTCTTGCTGAGAGTGGCCATATTATGCTTTTTCTTTTCCTTTTTAGCGACATCAACCTTCGGGCATCCTTCCTAGCCCAACCCAAGGTGTGGACAAGGGGAGGGGGAGGCTAACCCTATCTGGACTCAGTGGACACATGTGGACCTAGATGGGAAAAAAGATAGATGGGGCTAAAATGAGTGGAAAGGGGTGATGTACATGGTGTCAGGAAGTGAGACCACGCAACAAAAATTAAGATTTCCCATATAGTGGCAACCCTAAAGCTAATGGCGAGTAAAGGAGATCCCACGGGACTAGGATACAAGGTTAACCACGAAACCGGGCAATGGATACAAGAGTGAAAACCTAACCCACTCTTTCCATGAATCCCCCCACCAATCCATGCCTAAAAGTGTCCATGACAAGGAAAATTACTCAATTATAAAAATGAAAAGCCATACCTTCGGGGTTGGGAGGCCCACCTTCAAACATACAATCATAACAAGTGGGCGAGGGACCACATCTTTGGCTCTGGTGGCAGAGATAATGGCACATCAAGTTATTTGGTGGTTGCAAGGGGTTGCTGGCTACTGGCTGAGAACCATCTAGGAGAAAACTTTTCTCCTATATACACTACCCACAGGTGGTGGGTAACAGGATGGAAGAGAAATATGACTAAAGCAACAAGTGGAGGATCCTAACAATAAGTTATGTATTGATCATATAGGGTTGTTGGCTGCTTGGCTGTCAAAAGAGAAAAAAAAATTCTCCTATGGGCTAAGCACTTTTGGTGTGTAACAGGCCCTTAAAATAATTTTCTGCAATATGAAAAAAGACATTATAGGTTGATATTATCAAGTTGTAACAGCACTATTGATACCTCTTCATCTCATTTAAATCGAACACTATTAATACCTTTAAATTCCATGTGCCCTAATTGGATGTTTGGCACTACTCTACTCTTTCAACCACCCAAAAATATAACAGATAAATCATTCATTTTATGTTTACTAAATTTGATATTACCCTAGAGCTTCAAGGAAAGATTTAGCCCTAGCTTTAGAAATCCCTCTCGTGTTGGATGAGAGCCAACCTCAACAGATAGAAGCAAATATTCTAGTGATAGTGGAAAGCGCTTCTGAGTTCCCTCTAGGGTTGCAGCTATTAATAGGGATTTATAACTAAAGTGTCACTTTGGGTTGTAACAGACGCTACAAGAAGTTGATTCAAAATTTAAACTAGGGGGAGCCAAATCCTTAAGGTCAAGAACAAGGTTACTTGGTAGCAGGAGTGGAAGCAAGAGCGGGAGTGACATTTTCAGAGCTCCCGCTTTGGGAGCGATTTCGAGAGCGTTTTTTATATAATATATATTTTTTTCTATTTTTTATATTTTGATGCATATATGTCAACAAAAGCATGTAGAATGATTGAACCATATAACAACAATCATCTATAAGTTATAATCTTCATCAACCACATCCACAAGTAAGTAACACAGTAACATACAACATATTGAGTCTCATGATTCATCAATCTTAGAGTTTCAAGCTTTCAAAATTCAATATATAACATTTATATCATTGATCACCAAAGTGTACTTGTAGCTAAGTGTAACTTACAACAATAATATCTAACATGAAATGAAATGAAACAACTTCTTTTGAAGCATCATATTCATAATTCATTACTAATGAGTTATAATTGCCAACTTTAAACTTCAAACTTAAATTGTCATATATTGTTTACAAAAAATATCATAATAAATATGAAAGAGTCAATAGTTATAAAAACTAGTAGAAACTAGAAAAGACAAGTAAATATATTATCTATTGCTAATGCTTGGGCCTCTTGCCACCACGAGAAATGTCTAAATTTTTAGTCTTGTTGGAAAATCAAGATCTTTGTCATTAATATCACCCTCTAAGCATTAATATCTAGAGGTATCTTTGTCATTACCTCTGGATCTGTACATGGATCTTTGTCATTAATATCACCCTCTAAGCATTAACATAAGATAGAAAAAGCATAGCATGTCAAGTCAAGATTTTGTTTGAGTGATGAATACATTTTGAGGAGGGTCATGATAGACGAGTTCGACAACCAATGTCACTAACATCAAGGTACATGGAGAGATTGGTTCTCTTGATTAAATACGAGTTCCATAACCTAATACATGACAAAATCCAATGGAAACATTGCAATCCCCCCAATCCTGAAATCCAGAAAAACTGATAAGTCTGCTGGATTTTGAATGAGATCTAAAATTCTACTTTCTCCATATGAAATCCAATGAGGTCGGAACCACTCTAAAACATCCTGACTCATTTCATGGTAATGTTAAAATCTTAAGAATTTAACATTACCATGAATCGCATATCAATATTAGGGCCATAGGCTTGATCATTAGGCTGCCCCACTCAAAAAATTATTTGTTTATTTGAAAAAAAATTGCATTTGGAATGTTACTGCAGAAAAAAAAATTACACTCCCGAAAAACTAGGGAGCAATTTTTTTGCAAGGAGCGCGCTCCCGACCAAACCCTGAAGCACTCCCAACAGGAGCGCAAATTCGGAGCAGGGGCATGGGGCATCGCTCCCCCGCAACCCTGGTCAGGAAATTGAAATGGTTAATGATAATCAAAGCCTAGCAATTAAAGGAAAACCTCACTACTCAGATAACTAGATGGGTGTTGCCATATTAGTTGGGTGAGACTCTATTGTTTAGTGCAAAATTGACTCGGGTTTCAGCAAGAATTTCCATTCTTGATGAGTATGTAAACACTTTTAACATCGATGCTAATGCAGATATGCTAGCACTCATCACCTATATTGGGAGTTTCCTATATAATTGAAGTCGAGCTCATTGATTAGTACAAATTCATGTACTTTTTTGTGCAGTAATCTAGAAAATGCATTTTCCAGAAAAAACAAAAAAAATGAACAGTCCAACGACAAAATAGAATAGCTCAATCACCATAAAAAGTTTATACCTGGCGCACCGCTGCATCAGCAACATTGCAGGCTTCCAATAGGAAGGGAAAGAATGTATCATAATATCTGTGAATAGAAATAAAAACATACTCATCCAGTTAAAAATCCAGAAGTCCAAACTAAGTGGTTATTTCTAGCTCCTGAAGTAGTAACAAGCTCCAGCTTTCTTACTTTGACGCAGCTTCTCCACACTGCTCGGCAACATCATCAAAAATACTAATTGCAATTATTTTCTCTTTATCTTTCCCCTGAAAAACATCAAGAAAATCCCAACTTATAAATTCACATTCCAATGCATCTAGATGGAAATTATAAGGTAAAGCAAAATGCTTCAAAAGCATGAGATAAGGAATCCAAGAATATTTTCTTGATCCAGATAATAAAAGATAAACTTCCTTGGTCAAATTCACTGAACTAATACATATAGAATGTAACCAATAGAGTCAAGAGTTGAAAAACACGGAAATAAATGCTCAAATTTGTCAAATAACACAAGAGAACGTGCTTTTTCTGATAATTTATATGTATGGTTCCAAAATTACAAATCACATGTGCTTTCCCATGATTGTTGCATAATGCATTGTGCTGTTGAATAGTTAAAACCACTATGAATTTTGTATAGCTACTGTGGAAATGATTTCATCAATCAAAGATTTTTCTTTTATAACAAAGAAGAGAAAGGGCTGTGATCATTAAATATTTATAATGCTCAAGTAAATCAATAAATGCAAAAGTATTAATGCAATCTACAACATAGAAGTGATCAAGATTCAAGATTATTTACCAACATAGGTGTTATATAAGACAAAAGCTCATCAAAGAATGGCAAGAATGAGTCCTTGAATCTCTTGATAAGTGTTCCTATGCATTCACCCACCTGCATTGAGAAGAGTTTGTCATTAAATCATATAAGCAATAGTACAAACCAAAAATCAATTACGTAATTGTTAAATTTGAACCATATAAGAATCTGATAATTGATCACTATAATAATGCCTTGTTGCATGACCATTGAAAGTAAAATTACAAATGCTTCCACTAAAGAAAACCTTACTATCACAAAGACTTCATATTCCTGATTGATTTCATCTTTCAGTGATTCTCCTTCCTCTGCATCAAAATCCTCAGCCTTGATCCTCTCTGTGTGTTCTCTGCTTCTTGATTGACATTCTGTGATAACTTCTTTGAATTCTTCGACTATGGACCTTACGTGTCTATCATCAAGCAGAATGCCTGAAATCTACAAACAGTATCATAAATGCTTAAGAATTCTACAGTCCAAAGAGGTTACTTAACTTCATGTTCCAATATTAAGCTGAGGGAGTGAAATTCTGAAACAAAAATAAAGCATTCCCTTGAAATTGAATTATTAATGATTGGATTTCTAACTTTCCCTGTGGAAAAAATCATCATAGTTAGATACGAACTGCAAAATATGCCTTCAAAAATCATTTACAATTTGCTTCTTTCAGTAAAAAATGGACAAATCTTACTCTGCACCACACAAAAATGGCAACAATCTTAAAACATGTCCATTATTCTCATGTATGGAGAATCATGTGTGCACTGTGAATAAGTTAGGTCAGATTTAATATAAATGTAGCTAAAAGTATATTGCAATTACAAATCTAAATAACGGTAACTAACTCCACACCTCCATGCATTCATTCAGTGCTTGCATCAATCTTGAACATATTTCAATGTTGGGCTCCTGTCAAGTTTACAGTATAAATGAAAACATTTCAGTTTGGTGGGAACATGATTAATGACCTGCAAACATAAAACTTTCTAAAATAACTGGATAACTCCATATGACCTTATGCAATGCCTCAACCAGTGAAGGTATGATATAATCTGACAATTGTTTAATATATGTTTCATCCTGGCCCTCTGCCTGTCTTTTCTCCACAGCCAATTTGGCAGACCGTAGCAGTGCTGGCATGGCTAAATGTACATGAATAGTGACATCAGCTATAAAAAATATTCAAAGAATAGAAAAAACTATGAGACTATACAGATTCGGAAGAAAGAACAGAATTCTTAATACCTGAGGCTGCAACTTTTCTAATTTCCTCATGAAAGTAAAATTCCAGAAGTGGAACTAATGTAGATGCAACCTATAATTCATAATAAGAGACATATCTGGTTAGATATATACCTTCAGGATGTAAACCTTAGATCAGTATAAACATGTGAAATAACCATCTGAAAGTAAAGCATTCTCTACCTGTTCAATCCATGGATAGAAACCCTCTTTGAGTTCATCTGCAGAGCAGCAAAGCATACTGCAAGCAGTAGCTTTCTCTTCTAATATAGCTGTCTTGACGCCAAATATTTTATCATCTATTGTAATAATCTGGACACTAATCTCTCGCAAGAAGAGCAAAAAAGTAGAGACAAGGAAGAAAAATTAGTGCATACAATTTAGAAGTTTACAAAAATTCATAACAATGTTCAAGCCAAAAGATCCACAGTATCCATTCAAAATAAACTGTGACTCTTTTGTAGATGAGGTGGTAATCCAAGCCTCGTCTCCAAGCTGCTTCAAAGGAAGCTATACTCCTTGTACTATTGTTGTGATCTCCAATAACTGGTTATTAACCCTATTAAATCAAAGGTTTTGGCTTTTATGACTGTTACCGCTCAAACTACCAGAGGTCCTAGGAGGGATCCTATGGAGGAACTACTAGGTCAAGGGGCAACAATGGAGTGATAGCCCACTATCACCTCAGCTAAGGCTCCCTGCTCTTTATGGAATTTCACCGATGGGAGGAAACCCAGTATAAGGGGAATCACTAAGAAGGATGTACCTATGAATGGATAGAGAGCAATTCCGAAGGCCTGTTCACAAGAAAGGCTCAATTAAATAGTTGGCTTGCTTCAGAAGCAAGCTGATGGGCTCTCTAGGAAGAGCTAAGAGGATTCTTGAGCCTGAGCTTGGAGGATATGCCTTAACAAGGGGCTTTCTAGACCCAAGGATCCTTATGGATAAGAAGCTTCTATGTAATCCTTGTGGAATTGGAGTTACAAAGTTGCGGGACTACACAAAGCCAAGTGGACCCAAAACTAGGTCAAGAATATGGAGTTGATCAACCAATGAGGGGCCTGACCTAATTAGGGAGAAGAATAGAATCAAACGACTAGTTTTCCTTTGAGAGTTGAATACAATGATCCTAATGAGGACACTAACCCAAATCGAGCTAGGGAAAGAATGGGTCTTGTGACTAGACCTTGCTATATCTCAGGATTCCACAGTTGGATTTGCTTGAAACTTGGAGGACCCCTAGAGAAAAGCCCAGCGCAATAGTGCATCGAAAATTGAGGGGTTTGAATGGCTACAATAAAATTCGTTGGATGCCCTAAGTGACCCTCTAGGGTTAGGTGTGGAATTTGGAAAAGTGGAGAAAGATAGGTAAATTTGACCACCAAAGGGATACGAGGATCAATGCCTTAATGCTTGGGCCTAATGGAGTCAATATACACATAGATTGAGAATTTTCGTGAGCTAAGGAGCCCTAATTGATCTATACTAGCCTCTCCAAGGGAAACAACTAGGTCAATACGGATTTATACTTCAAATTTGCGAAGGAGACAAAGTTTCGAGGTCTTCAACCTAAGAGTCACCTCTAGCAACATTCACCCAATCCCTCAAATCTCAATGCATGCATTTAAACACTTGTTCAAGGTCCCAGAAGAATTTCGCATTATATTAACCCAAACAAGAACAATGATAACAAGATACATGCATTTGACAACTAAGATAACAAGAATAGCATCAAAATTTTGACTTACATGAGAAAGAGATTATACCCATTCATCAATTTCACATTAGAAAGAAGCTCCAAAGACAATAGCGAAAATCCAAAAATCATAGTGCATTAAGAAAGCTCCAAAAGTTATCCCAGCAAAAAGTGTGAAAATCTCTCAAGAGATACTAATCCAATCCAAGTGATGATGAGAGGTTAGAATGAACCTCTTTCATATATATACAACTCTAAAGGGGATTTGATTTGTCGAATTGGCCTAATTTAGCCCCAAATAATAAAATAATACATAATAATGACATGATTTGGTGACAAGCCCACCAAGATAGCTCAATACTACAAAGAATAGCCTCTCAAGAGGGCCAAATAATGAATATGATGAGTCGTTGAGCCACTCAGGAGGACTAATGGAGTCCAAATGTGCCAAGTTCAGTGAAAAAGCTCCAAACATAGCGGACAAGAGGTTGGTCCCTTGTTTTCCAAGCAAGACATATGTGGTGCTCCCAAGTGGGTGTGGGGGGGCACAAAGACATCCTCATGGATCTCCAAGTGGATCAATAATGGTTGTAAACCATCTATAAGGGCTAGGATGACGACATAAGCCCCCACTTTGTCTCTTGTATTGAGATACATCCTCATATGGACCCTAGAACCTCTGCCAAATGTTTGGTACAAGTGTGAAACCTACTAGGCATGGTGGTCCAAGTACATCTTCCTCATCCAAAAGGTGTAACACGAGCAATCTCTGAATGGTGTTGGGGATCCATGAAGTACTTTCTGCTATGGTGGAGGCCCATGGCTCTCAATTCCCACCCTACAAGTGTCAATGTGGCTTTCTAGAGGACTTGAACCCCGTATAGGGAGAACAAACCCCAAATGGAGATTCGCCTGCAATCCTGCATAAGATCCAATGCGTCCCCTTGCCCTCCAACACAACAAAGCATTAGAATAATCAAGTAAAAGATCTTACAAATCATGGAATCAATGGGGCACTTCATGGTGGCATGCCCTTCCATATTGGGCTTTGGTATGTACAAGTGTCTCCAAAGTTAATAAGGGGTTAACCAAGGACCCTATTAGGTGGTTTCAACCTTTAAAGGGGGTGAAATGCCCATGGTACATCCATCAAGTGGTAGGTGGCGAGTGACATAGTGATGGAATGGAGTGGGGATTACGGAAAGGATCTAAGCCACATATCATGGTACAAGGGTAGCTATAATGAAGGAAGCAGACACTTGGGTATATGAGTGTAGGAGGGAGCAAATCGCGGTACATGAGTTAACCCCGGCCTTTGTTTTTCCACCTTCTTCATATGCCTTTTGCCTTTGATTGATTTTTCTTCATAACTGCTCGGGGCTCCAAGGGATGAGAGCACAATGTGTGGAATATAGCAATAGATACCCCCTTTTAAGGTGGGGCAACTCATTGCCCACCAGGGGTTGGGACAATCATGGGTTCCTTAATGTGTTGGGGGCTCATCTAGGGCCTATAGGAACCAAGGTAATGGCCATGAATGAGGGGTAGAGCTCATGTTTGGATTTTTCCCACGTGCTAAATTTGTATGTCCTAGCCATATTTTGCATTTTGTGGTACATTTCCTGTTGTAAGTAGCCAAATTATGCTTTTTCTTTTCTTTTTAGTTGCATCAACCTCTAGGCATCGTTTTAAGCCTGTCCCAAAGAGTGGATAAGGGGAGGGGGATGCTAACCCTATGTGGACCCAGAGGACATGTGTGAATTCGGGTGGGAAAAGTGATGATTGAGGTTTAAATGAGCAGAGGAGAGTGATGTATATGGTGTCAGGAAGCAAGACCATGCAACCAAAATCAGAATTTCCCATGTAGTGTTATCCCTAAAGCTAATGTCAGTAAAGGAGATCCCACTGGACTAGGATACAATGCTAACTACCGAATCTGGTAGAGGAGACAAGATTACAAACCTAGCCCACTCTTTCCACTGAATCCTCCCACCAATCCATGCCCAAAAGTGTCCATGATAAGTAAAGAGAATTCTTTAGCTATACCAATGAAAAGCCATACCTTCGAGGTCGAGAGGCCCACCTTCAAACATAAGATCATAATAGATGGGCAAGGGAACACATGGCTGGCTCAGGTGGCGAAGATAACGGCACATCGAGCTATCTGGTGGCTACAAGGGGTTGTTCGCTGCTGGCTGAGGACCATCTAGGAGAAAAATTTTCTCCTATGCATACTACCACAGGTAGTGGGTAACAAATACCACCGTGGAGATTCTTCCAAGTTACAGTTATTCTTTAAGTAGAATCAAGTTGAGATCACCACTTCTTAAACCTATTTAGGGGTCCAATTCTCTAGCCCTTCTTTTAGTTTAAGATTTGCATCACAATCTCACCTCTGCAAAAGGGTATGCCTCCCTAGTAGTGCTCAAGTGACAATCTCCCGCCTTCACTCTCAAGGCATCATGTGAATATGCCATATAAGATGAGAATGTTGATACAACCAATAAACCAATTGCCACAACTCAAAAATGTTAACTTTCAGGGTTACTTCGAAAGTGTTTACACCATGCCTATAGTGCTTCATGAGATTAGGGGGTACATGGTGTATGTTCAACCCCTAGATGCTCCAAGATGGATTGGCACAAGAAAGGTAGTCCTCGTCGGGTTTGCGTAGTTGAGATAGCTTGTCCAATGGATGCTTGACTTGAAATGGTTGTTGGATTAGTGTTCTTCCCTTAAGCATATGGGTTCTTTCGATAATTTGGTGGGCACCCTTCCTTGGGGCCTTGTTACCACAAAATCTAGGAGCCTAGTGTTGAAAATTGGCAACACTAGGATGAATTTCCTTAAATAAAATTTCATTTCTGACCTTTCTAGAGTGACTTTCTAAAAATAGAAAGGAATGTCTATCTTTGTAACCATGACTTTCCAAAAATAGTATATCACCTTCTATCAATTCGTAATCATATATATATGATAGAAAATCACTTAACTTGTCCTTAATCAATCTCAATTGTTTAATTTTTAACTTAAACATAAATATTATTATTATTATTATTATTATTATCCTCTTTATGATATTATTATATTATTATTAAAAAGAAATTCAAGTCTCTCATTCATGGAACTCAATCATGCCATATATAAGTCCCCTCAATTAATGCATATGTTACTCTCTCTCTCTCTTAATGGATTCATTCCTCTCTCTCTTTAATGCTCTTATGCACCTCTTACACTCTCTTACACACTTTAATGACTCATCATAAAAAGATTCCTCTTACACCTCTTTAATGCATAAGTTACACTTCTCTCCTAAATGATAAGTTACACTCCTCTCCTTTATGGCATAAGCTACACTCATATTTTGGTACATGTAACTCCTCCTCAAGGCATAGGAGTTACTCCCTCTTTAATTTGACCTCCTTGCTCTTCCTACATATTTGTGCTTGTGAAAAGAGAATTCGAACATGAGAGAGAGAGAGTTGGAGAGTCTAGAGGAAGATTGAGAGAGAGAGAGAGAGTCTTGAAGAGCAAGAGCAGATCTTGGAGAGCCAAAGTGATTCAGTGTTTGCATCAGTTGCTGCTATTAGAGATCTTCAGAATTGGGTGAACTTCTTCATTCTCTCATTGTAGTTTGTATCTCTGCTGAACAGTTGATTTCTAATAGAAGAAGAATCTGGTTGGGTTTTCCCCTTGTGGGTTTTGCCCTGGCCATTGACCTAACTTCTCTGTGTCTCATTGAGTTCTTGGATATCTTCTATTGTGCATATGGTTTATGTTCTATCTACAATTACTTAACCTATATTGCAGAATAAAGAAGTTTTGGATTTAAGTGATTGTAACAACATAGAACATCTGATTTTTAACATGGTATCAGAGCTTTGATAAAGACAAGCTCAAGAAAACTAATGTTGCTCCAACTGATTTTCTGTTGGAAAATCTCTTCTTCTTCCTTTTCTCTGCAGCTTATTTTCTGCTAAGATATCAAGTGTTATCCACTCCATTTACAACTCATTTTTTGCATGCTATCCACTCCATTTATTGATCTTATAGAAGGAAATACGTTTAATCATTATATAAAATCAAAACTAGCATTATTTTCAGGTTAAATCACTCCTTTAGGTCTGACATCATCATCCTTTTGTCATTTATAGATAGTTTCAGCCATAAAGATGCATTATAAACCCTAGACCCTAGATATCTATTTGAAAGTTTTCCCCCTTTGTTAATTAATCAATGGGGACCTTTTCTTTTGGCTGTTATATGATATCCCTTGTCATTGAAAATCTGCATTGTGCAATACCCTAACTTATGACAGCCCTATAATTGGTCTAGGAATAATGTACCTGTTCTTTGACAAAGATTACTTAGGCCTTCTAAGCTCTGCCAGTACTATATCCAAATATATAGGCCTCATTCAATCACCTTGAGCCATTCTCATAGGTGACCGTTTAGGGAAGCCTGCCTTGTGGTTAAATACCACTAAATAATAGGAGAAAGGTCATTGAGGTGACAGTGGCAACCAATCTCTTGTTGACCTAAGGTTTGGTTTTGCCTAGTGGGGCATTGGACTATGCCTACTAGATTTTGCGGCAATAGGCCTCAAGGTACCAACATGGTCTTTGCCCATCTAGACCCAAAGAGGAGTTAGAAGCTAGTTCCTTAGAGAAATGAAAAGCCAAGTCAGGATATTTGTCAAGTCAAGAGGAAGAATTACAGAAGGTCTGAAGTCTGTGACGGTAAGAGATAAGCTTGAAGATGTTTTCAAGATGTAAAGGATGGGCTCCAAACTCAACTTGGACAATACATGAAGTAATAATATGTTAGTAGTAAATGAGATGTTGAAACATGATAGTTTGCACTCTCTCCTCCTAAGCTCAGTCATGTTGACCAAGACTAAGCCTCTTAATTTCTTGTGGAAAATTCTCAAAATTCGAAATCTAATGTGAAACAGAAATTTCACCTTCAATCTAGAAGGTTTAATAGATCTTAGCCCTGTGATTTCAGCTTTAGGCCTGATGCAAACTTCCCAGAAATTTAAGAAGAAAAATACCAAATCAAGGGGATAAGTTTCAGCCCTTTTAGGGAAAATTATCGGCTAATGACCAATCTGAAAATATTCTTTTACAATGGTGATATCAGCAGTACAACAGCAGTAAACTTAGCCTCTTATTTTCTTTACCTAGATGCCAAATCACTTGACAAGTATCTTTTTACTTATGTGAAATCAGGAAGACATATATGGCCATAAAGAACATATATAGCTGAAAATCAAATCTGGAAATTACAAGAGTTTTGGACAGCTGGAAACTCCATTAATATGCTCAAAGTGAAGTGCATGTATATCCCATAGCATTTTCTCAAGGCTAGTACAAATCTTTTCCATATCTTGAAAGGCCTGGCTAAGGAAAATCAACAAAACTCTAGCAACCAAGAAGTTCCAATATGCCAGAATCACTCCAACACATCCTCCAAGGCAAGACGTTGTCTCATCCTCTTATTCTTTACAATACCACAATAGGGATTTATCACCAAAATCTAATCTCCAATCTCCAAGGGATAAAGCCTAACCTTAAACCTCCAAGATGCTCCAAGAAGACCAAGAAGCTCTAGCAACTCATGTAAAGAAAGAGATCGAACATGTGAAAATTTCTAAATAGAAATCCAACTGCAGTGACTGATATTATTTCTTCTACTTATAAAATAAGTTATTCACAGTGTTTCTACAGCAAATATTGAAATAAATTCTACTGCAGCCTTCACAATTAAAATATTGTGGAAAGTAAATGCAAGGAAAAATACTAGCACAAGTATAATCACAATGACACAGTTATTTTTGGACAATTGTCCCTGGAAAAACCCAATGTGGGAAAACCGGTGCAGCAGCTAAGGTTTCTTTATTGATCTTCAGCAAAAATCCCATGTACAAGATACAACCAACATAATAGAAGAGGAATTTTTGTGAGAAATTTTACAGACGATATTCTCACGCTTATCAGCGAGATTCTGACTTTGGAGAGGACTTGTTTCCCCCTCTATGTCTCACTGCGTCAGCTTCTACATAGGGACTGCGCAGTCCTAGCATCACAGCCTCTGCGGTGTCCCTCCTCTACTCTACATCTTCTTTCTGCTCCTGCACTCTCGACTGATGCTAATGCCCTCTCTCAATCTCACCTGCAACTCTCGCTCTAATTCGATTTCCTCTTGTCGAACTTCGACCAGTGAGAAAATTGATCTTACTTGGGTGACTGAGTATCTGCCTGGTGTGTTTTCCAAATGCCCATCGAAGTCCTTATAATCCTCCAGTTGAGTAATCAACAATCCAAATTAGATTCTAATCAATGGCTCAGATCATATTGACTTGATCCTCGTCTTCTTCTAGAAGTTTCACCCTCAGTTTAATTAATACCCTTTAATTATTTTAATTTCCTAAGTTTAGACTTACGCACCCATTAAAAATAATTAATTATTTTAATAAAACTGTCTCTGGGTGGAATTTCCCAAAACGATTTTTGGGTTGTGGAATACATGTGCCCTAGCTTCCCTGCAAATTTTGAGGCTTAGAGCACATCTAATGCTACCATAAATCAACACTCCCTCTCAGTGAAGAATGTGCTCTAGTAATGCAACCTGCTAGAGCATCACACTGATTCTGTGACATCTCCCTCTACTGATGTCTGACACCACTGTCCATCCACTACTGCACAAATGTTGCATTTGTACCGTTGCTAGCCTTACCACTACCAACATTGCATCTATATTGCAACTCCCTCTCATTTCCAGCCATTGCAACCGAAAAACCACCTGTTTCTGCTACTGAAAAACGGATTCTCTACCATACCCATCTGCTCCCTGAACTGGATGAACTTAACTCTTCCTAGAGCTTTTGTGAGTACGTCTACTACTTGATTTCCTATCGAGACATACTACAACTGTATTGCCCCACGCTAAACACAGTCTCTGATAAAGTGACATCTGATATCAATGTGTTTCAACCAATCATGAAATACTGGATTCTCAGAGAGTTTAATACAACTCTGATTATCGCAGAAAATATTGTCCGCTTCCATCCTCTTCCTGAACAAACTCACAAGCAGTTTTCTAATCCATATAGCTTCGCATGAAGCTGTGCTGACTGCCATATATTCTGCTGAGCTCAGAGCTACCAACTTTTACTTCCTGCTGCACCAAGAGATCATTCATGATCCAACACTGAAGCAATACCCGGAGGTACTTTTTCGGCCTACTGAACTACCTACCCAATCTGCATCTGTGAATCCATTCATTCTGACGTCATCTCCTCGGGTGTATTTCAACCCATATCCAATTGTTCCACGCACATATCTAAGAATGTGTCTAATTGTTGCCCAAAGCACCCTTTTCGGTTCCACCATGAACTGACTAAGGGTGTTGGCAGCAAAACAAATGTCTGGCGTAGTGTTGACCAGATACATGAGCGACCCAATGAGTTGTTTGAACTTTGTACAAGGTGGAATCCACCTCCTTGTCTCCTGATGCATCTATTTTCTTCTAGTTGGTAATCATGGGCGTAGCCATGGGTCAGCAATCCTGCATTTTGAATCTCTTCAGAATCTCTGTAGCATATCTACCTTGTCCAAGGAAGATCTCCCCATTCTTCTGCCAAACTTCCAACCCTAGAAAATAATGCATCAACCCCATATCCTTCATGTCGAAATATACTTCAAGATTCTTCTTGCATTCCTTTATGAGCCTAGACAATCCTATTAGAAACAAGTCATCCACATATAATACCAGAAAAAGTGGCTCATTCTCCACCATTAGATAGTAGAGATTAGGATCAACATCACTCTTGACGAATCCCAACTGCTGCAAGTAACTATCAATTCGACCATACCATGCTCTGGGTGCCTGCTTGAGCCCATACAGGGATTTCTTTAACCTACAAATATGAGTTCTCTTTTCATGAGTTTCGAAGCCTTCGGGTTGTTCTATATACACCTCTTCTTCTATCACCTCGTTCAAGAATGTTGTCTTCACATCCATCTAGTGAATCTCCCATCCCATTTGAGTTGTTAGGCATATAACGGATTTGATAGAGGTATATCTGGCTACTAGGGTGAAGGTCTCCTCATAGTCTATTCCTTCCTTTTGCGCATACCCCTTTGCCACGAACGTAGCCCTGTACTTCTCTATACTGCCATCTACAGCATACTTGATCTTGTAGATCCACCTTGATCCTAGAACTGATCTATCCTCTAGTCTAGGTACCAATTCCCAAACATCATTCGTCATGATAGACTATACTCTTCTACCATGGCATCCACCCAAGTTTGGTGTTGTATGGCTTCCTGAAAGTTGCAAAGTTCTTCAACCTATGCTACCAAGCCTTGGTACCTGTCAGGTTGTCTACGCTACCTCTTCTCGGTTCTAGGAGCTCCGACAAACTCCTCTGTGTCCCTCAACATTTGTCGTACTTCCCTGTTGGTTCTACCACTCGTGATGGGAGCCTCAATCAAATCCCCCTCCTGTTCCTATTGTTCTATCTGCTAAGAACTACCTGGATTTCCTACTTGTGAGGAAATACTGATGCTCGTCACTGTGCTTGATCCAAGTGTTTGTCCTCTTACTTGTCCTCCTTACTGCCCCTGTTGTTGTTGAACTAATGGAACATCTATTGAATGACCTTCTGCTGGCATCTCTCAAGCTTTCATGAAAGCTCTATCCCCATTGAACTCTGCAACATGTCTTACTACAATCTTCCAGTTGCTACGAATGTAGATTCTATATGCCTTCGAGGTCTCACTATATCCTACAAGGTACCTTTTTCTGCAGTCTGATCCAATTACTACGTCCCTCATCTAGAATGTGACAATATGCCACACTTCCAAATATCCTGAGATGACTCTCCTCCAGGTTCTTCCCTGTGAAGACACCTTCAGGCATTTTCGTCCCCAATGCTTTGTGAGGAGTTCTATTTTGGATATACACCGTTGTGTTGCAAGCCTCTGCCCATAAGAATCTAGGCAAGTCCTGGTCATACAACATAGCCTTTGTTGCCCCAACAATAGTTCTATTCTTTCGTTCAGCTACTCCATTTTGCTCTGGATTATATGGAGTTGTCCATTCTCTTTTGATGCCTTCCTTTGCACAGAAATCTGTGAAGTATTTGTCTGTATACTCTCCACCATTATCTGAACGCAATACCTTTATCTTTTTCCCTGTCATGTTCTCTACGAGAGCCTTAAACTCTCTAAACCGATCAAAGATCTCATCCTTGGTCTTTAAGAAATAGATCCAGGTTTTTTTAGAGTGACCACCAATAAAGATGATGAAGTATTTGCCACCACTAAGAGCTCTTGTGGACATTAGGCCACAAATATCAGAGTGTATCAATCCCAATACACCTTTCACTTTGTTGTTACTTTGGGAAAAAGTTGCTTTAGCGTACTTCCCTAGTACGCATCCTGTGCATACATCATCATGCTCAAGACGAAGGGTTGGAACTCCTATTATTGTCTCTCTAAGCATCCTCAGTGCTCCATGGTGTAAGTGTACCATTCGCATGTGCCATAGTTCATTCAGTTCCTTTTCACCATTATGATTGTTGCCTATCAGTGCCATTGGAGACTCGAGATGCAATCAATACAATCTGTTGCTTCGAGCTCCAATTTGTCTCTTCTTCTTCCAGCTTGGATGATTGATGTATACTTTCCTTCCAATGAAGTATACATTGTGTCCCTTGTCCTGGAATCAGATTTATTCCTAACTAGGGCACATGCAGAACATTAGTGGCTCAGATGTTGGTTCCTACTTCTGTCTGAAATGATATGGTACCTCTCCCTACTAGAGTACACTTCGTTTTGTTACCCATAGTAATCTAGGAGTCCATTCGCTCTTCTTGATAGCTCGAAAATGTTCTCGTACTCCAGCCATATGAGCAGAAGCCCCGCTATCAATATACCAAACATCCGTTGACGTTGAACTTGACAAGCAAGTGAATTCTTCTTCCAATCTGGAAGATAATTCAGAGACATCTTGATTTTCCATCCTTCTTTGTGTTATTTTTCCTATCGATTTCTGATGCTTTTCTACCCTAACAACTGCTGTAGAAAAACTGCTTCTTCACTTGAAAACAACACTACATTGAAGCTTTTGCGCTACTTCCTTTGTCACTGGCAACATTCGATCTGGAAATCTTCCTCTCTATCGACTCTCTGAGAGAGAGATTTTCCTATGAAAAAATTCCCCTCCTAGACTGAACTGCGCAATTCCTCTGGGGATTCGATCTCTGCCTATTTAGTAATCTCAAACTCCCTTCTTCTCTTCAACACTGGCTCTTTCAGTATACACTCTTGCTTAACCTTGGCTCCAATACCATGTGAAATTTCTAAATAGAAATCCAACTGCAGTGACTGATATTATTTCTTCTACTTATAAAATAAGTTATTCACAGTGTTTCTACAGCAAATATCGAAATAAATTCTACTGCAACCTTCACAATTAAAATATTGTGGAAAGTAAATGCAAGGAAAAATACTAGCATAAGTATAATCACAATGATAGTTATTTTTGCACAATTGTCCCCGAAAAACCCAATGTGGGAAAACTGGTGTAGCAGATGAGGGTTTCTTCATTGATCTTCAACAAAAATCTCATGTACAAGATACAACCAGCAAACTAGAAGAGAAATTTCTGTGAGAAATTTTACAAGCGATATTCTCACGCCTCTCAGTGAGATTCTAACTCTAGAGAGGACCTGTTGCACCCTCTGTGTCTCACTGTGTCGACTTTTGCGCAATCCCTATGTCAGTCCAAGCATCACAACCTCTGCGTTGTCCCTCCTCTTGTCCCTCCTCTGCTCTGCGTCTTCTTTCTACTCCTGCACTCCTGACTGATGTTGATGCCCTCTCTCCTTCTCACCTGCAACTCTCCCTCTGATTCGATTTCCTCTTGCCGAACTTCGACTAGTGAGAAAATCGATCTTACTTGGGTGACTAAGTATCTGTCTGGTGTGTTTTCCAAATGCCCATCGAAGTCCTTATAATCCTCCGGGTGGAATTTCCCAAAACAATTTTTGGGTATTGTGGAATACATGTGTCGTAGCCTCCCTGCAAATTTTGAGGCTTAGAGCACATATGATGCTACCATAAATCAACAAAGCACATGTGGAAACTCTAGAGAGATAGAGAGGCTAGTGTGCACTCTTGTCTATGTCACGTCTCATTACAGGAGTGGATACAAGTGAGTTAATGGACAGATTTGAATGGAATTACTACTTCCTTCCTTTATTTATATGGGAGGTAAGGATGTCCGTTACCAACCAAAGTGGGTAACCCATAGGAGAAAATTTTTCTCCCAATTGGCCAGCCAGCCAACCTGTAGCCCTATAATGATCCAGAAATAGCTTTACTTCAAAGCTCTCCATCTATGTTTTGGTCAATGTGTTGAGAAATCAATATGTTGGTTTATTAGGTAGATTTATCTTACTTGATAATTGCTTGTGAATGATGTTGCCTTATTACTTCATTTAATATGTTCTTTTCATCAAACAATTAAGATCACAAGAGACAACGAACACAAAATGTAGGCTCTCCAAGCCAGGGTCAAAACCCCACAAGGGAGCAAACCAAGAAAAATCCTCTTCTTATAGAATTAGATCAAAGTGAGCAATCCAAGACCCAAGATTGATACAAAAATCCAACCTCTAGAAAGCCAAGTCAAGCCCTCCAAATTTTGCATCAATATAAACTTTTGAAACTCGTATTAATCACAAATGTATATCTCACGAACTTCGCATCAATTTACAGGAGATATGTCACTTGAAGCTTCCTTCGGTAACTCGCATCATGTTCAAAATTTTAGCCTCGAAAAAACTTTTTATCATTTCAGAACTTTAGCCTCGGGAAACTTCGAATCATTTCAGCTCTGAATTCATCACAAAGAAGCACCGAATGTCTTGTCATTTGAGGGAGGACGCATGTCAATATATAGTTGTTCTCATATGCGAAAAGACACATCTTTTGAATGACCCGACTTGGCTTCATGAGGACAATTGATCCAAATTACATTAAAAAAAAAAAAAATTCCTTTTTCTTTACAAGAAGTCCAAATAGGACTTTGACTCTTTGACTCAATAAATCCTAGATGTAAGATACTCAATTTAGAAAATTTAATGGAACTGCTACTCAAAGAAGCCCTAATTTTTATTAACAAAATTTAACAAAAATTGTTATTCAAATTAAACAGAGAATTTGAAATCTAATTATTCATTTGATAGTACTTACTTGGAATTTTGTCTGATGGTGTTTCTAACAATTGTTGTGGCATTTTATGGCCGAAAATTGGCTCTGTTGCAACTCTTGCTCCCGCTAAGTTACCAAAACGACCAAAAACACCTTACTAAACTGGACACACCTTTAGTATCCAGCTCCAAAGTACTTCGAATTCAAGGTATCTTGGTCCCCCGTGCCCAAAATTTCAAGAACAACTGAGCTCAAACTTTTTCTTATCAATGGCATGGAATTTTCTCCTCTGTAATTTTCTTCCTCTATCCAAAAATTTTCCCCCTCTCTATTCCTTTGTGCATGCATAAATACTTGTCTTCAAGCGGTCACCACCTTCTTCCATCGCCCTTATCCAATTTGATTCATTAGTCATCTTGTTACGTGTTGCCTCAAGGCATTATACGCTAATATAAAGTGGAGGATGAATTTTAAATTTTAATTTATTTTATTAGAATTATAACATTTAACAAATGAGTCTTATACATAACCTTAATTTTTAATTTTTAGAATAAATGAATAGTTGTCAATTGTTAGATATATATAAAATGAATATTTAAAAATAAATATTTGTACCTATTTACATTAAGGGGATTGAAAGTGTTAATTTTACTTAGTAACTTTATAATCATGAAATATTTAATGTCTTTTGGGGGTGTCGAATTTTTAGGCTTCCCTTAAATAATTTAGTTATTTTGAATAATTATTCAATAAGTATACTAGTGCAAGATATGTGATGTATGCATATGTAGCTATCATATGCATACATCATATACATGCTAATACCCTTTTGCTTAAGAACCGAAATGGGTCATTACACTAGATGCATGAAAAGCATGTTTAACTAATGAAATAATAATAACAATTTATTTTTCTTCTTTTTGCTTTTTACATAAAATACATTATGATACAAGTACAATGATAATTATGAAGATTGAACCTAGTTGCATTTTTCAACACTCCCTCTTAACTAGGGAGGTATTCATAATTACACAGCAGGAACAAGTATACTCTCAAATTGAAATATTCTCATTAGAAGAGTTCAGATTGATAAGCATCATCATAACCAACATTGTCAATTACAAAATAGAAAGGCCTTGACTGAAAAGCTCTAACTCTCCATTAAATTAGAGCACAATGTTGGAAGGAATACATTTGGACACCACCACCATCGCCTCCAAGGCAGATACCCCATTCAGATGTTCACCAGGTATGTCCTTACAGGACTATTCTTATCTTGGATTCCCAATCCTCGAAGAATATCGATCCTCTTTGACTACTCTTCTCTTGGATAAGCTGCCCTATCCTCAAAGAGTATCGATTCTCGGACTACTCCTATCTTGGATTCCCAATCCTCAAGAAGTATTGGTCCCAGATGCTTATCCAATCCTCCATTCGCCCTACCAATGCCTTCACTAGACTTACCATTGTTAGTCCTGGCCTAGTGCATGACACATGGAGAATATAGTGTCCTCCATCACTCCCTCTCAACCAAGGAGGAGATCCTTACTCCCTCTCAAACAGGGAAATATAACCACAAGCCTTAGCGTGTCTCATTAATCAGCTACTTATTCTTCTGTGGAGATCTTAGTAGTAGCTTGCAGGGCTTCTCGGCTCCTAACAATATCACATCATATCGAATTTCGACCTTCCTAGATCTTAACAATCTTCATGCAACTTTGTCATCAAATGGTTCATCTATCATCTTCAAGGAGCCTAAATCCTCACAGCTACTAGCACATGCCTTTTATCCTTCATAATAGAGTTATGCCCCATATTCTTCAATAAGTCATATCAGCTTTCCAAATATCAATTTTACCCTCATGCTCTTCCAAGCCATCATTAGTGTTGTCCATTCAATCCATGTGCTCCAAATCAAATCAAAGAGTTGTTGGTACAATATCATCAAACAAGTTAACTCAACTACTATCTTTCCAACCTGTTCACATACTTTTGCAATATATCTTTTCAAGGACTCAAAACATATTCCGAGAAAAAACATCAATAGAGTTGCCAAATCAAATGTCAAATTGTGTTGCTAGCTCCCTCTGAGGCCAACATTCCTTTGCATGTTCTTTCTAACAGAGTTCTGCTTCATTTTATTCAGCTTTCAATCCTAGATCAATCATCATCTCTTTTGGTCACAAACTTCTCTGGGCTTTCTGCCAAGCTTCAATTAATATCATGTCCATCAAGATCTTACAACTTCCTTTATCCATCTGAGATAAGTGAACTTCTTGCCATATAAATGTCTTCTTTGATGCATACAACAAACTGCTCCTTTCTTCACAATCTTCATGTTATGCCATGTTCTTTCAAATCTTTCATCTCCTAGTCAAGCATTAGATAGAAATTTCCTTAACCCGCAATCTTTATTAGAAGATCATGAAACAAGGAGATATAGAGTACTTATCTTTTTGAGAAGAATTAGCTTCCTCTAAATCTTGGACCTGTTCACCAACCTTGTTCTCACATTAAACATAAAGGGTTAGATCTATAACAATGAACATGATTAGATAGGGTTTTTCTCCTTGGGTTCTTCTGGATCAAAATTGTGCTAAGGTTCACAAACCCTAAATGCCAAAAATCTTCAAGAACTTACAAACTGCAAGTTCTACAAACCCTAGATTCTTCATAGTCAATAAGAATTGTCATTCAAGAATTGCAAGATTTCTACAAGCATGTTGCAAAACCCTTATGACACTATTTGCATGCCTTTTATTTCATTTCTTCATCTACTCTTCATATGCAATGAACTACTTGGTGTGCTACATGTTACCCACCACATGTGGGTAGTATCCATAGGAGAAATTTTCTCCTAGATAGTCCTTAGTGGGCAACCCCTTGCGGCCACCAAATAGCTCAATGTGCCACTATCTCCACCACCTAAGCCGGCCATGTGGTCCCTCGCCCATCTGTTATGATCGTATGTTTGAAGGTGGACCTCTCGCGCCCCAAGGTATGGTTTTTCATTGGTGTAGTTGAGTAATTTTGTTTACTTATCATGGACATTTTTGGGCATGGATTGGTGGTAGGATTAAGGGGAAAGAGTGGGCTAGGTCTGTATAATTGTCTCCTCTACCTGATTTGGTGGTTAGCCTTGTATCCTAGTCTCGTGGGATCTCCTTTACTAGCTATTAGCTTTAGGGCTAGCACTACATGGGAAATCCCAATATTGGTTGCATGGTCCTGCTTCTCAACACCATATACATCACTCCCCTCTACTCATTTTAACTCCATTTATCACTTTTCTCATCTGGGTCAAAATTTGTCCACTGGGTCCACAAAGGGTTAGCCTCTCTTTGCCCACACCTTGGGTCGGGCCTGGAACGATGCCCCAGAGGTTGATGCAACTAAAAAGAAAAGAAAGAGCATAATTTGGCCACTTTCAACAAGAGATGTACCACAAAATGCAAAAGATGGTCGGAACATACAAATTTAGCACATGGGCAAAAGCCAAACATGAGCTCTACCCTTTATCTACGGCCATCAACCTAGTTCCTATGGGCCCTAGATGAGCCCCCTCCACATTTAGGAACCCATGATTGTCCCAACCCCAGGTGAGCAATGAAATACCCCACCTTAAAGGGGATATCTATTATTGTATCCTACACATCATGTTGTCGTCCCCTGGAGCCCCGAGAAGTTATCAAAAAAAATCAATCAAAGGCAAAAGGCATATCGAGAGGGGTGGAAAAACAAAGGTCAAGATAACTCATGTACCATGATTGCTCCCTCCTACACTCATGTACCCAAGTGTGGGCTTCCCCTATTATAGCTACCCTTGTACCATGGCATTTGGCTTGGAGCCTTCCCTTGATCCCCACTCCATTTCGTCATTGTATCACATGCCACCTACCACTCGATAGATGTACCATTGACATGCCACCTGCTTTAAACGTTGAAACCACCTAATAGGGTCCTGGGTTAACCCCCTTATTGAGCTTGGACACACTTGTACATGCCAAAGCCCTCTATGGAAGGGCATGCCACCATGAAATGTCCATTTGATTCCATGATTTGTAAGCTCTTTTACTTGATTACACTAATATGATTTGTTGTATTGGAGGGCAAGAGGACGCATTGGTTCTTATGCAAGATTGCAGGTGGGTCTTCATTTGGGGTTTGGTCTCCCTATACAGGGTACAAGCCCTCCAGAGGGTCACATTGTGTTAAAATTGGCAACTAGGGCCAAACTCCATGTGGGTCATCTTATTTATGGCAGCTGATATTTTTCCTTGATTCCTCTCGTTGGGAGGTGTAGGATTGATCTAACGATCATCTGATTCCAACATGTATTTATGGAGATATGAATTTATTTGTATATACTTGACAATTTGTCAAGGTCGCCCAGATACAGTGTGTGGTACACCCCCAGCTTTACCTCAACGTTGCATATAAAGAAAGGAGACATTGTGCCTCATTTCATCATCATCTCAACACTCATCGTCTCTCTCCTCATCTCATTGGGCCAACGAAGGAGCAGCTTCTCTCACACGTGCAACAGGAAGGAGGCATTTTCTGTTCAATGCAGCGTTGACTGATTTTAGGGTAGTGTTGACTTTCTGGACAGCATTGACTTTTTTAGCACTACATTGACCAAATGTTGTGCTGCTAAATGAAGCGTTGACCAAGAGATGACTTGCGCATGCTGTTTGGGTGCTGCGTTTACCAAAGTGTTGACCAGCGTTGACTAGTTAGGGCTGACCGCAAACTGTTGATATTTGACTATTGTTTTGACCGCTGACCAAGGGTTGTTTTGGGCTACCGAAGTTTGTTGTTGAAGACCGAGTTCTTCAAGGTTGACTAGAGGTCAATCCAGGGCTATTTGACTAGATTTGACTTTGCTGATTTAGGGTTTGCCGCTGTTATAAAATTACAGATTCCTGAATTTGTACTATTTCTCTCTGTTGAACTATTGAAGATTAAAGAAAAATTGATCAAATGGTTTTCCTGCGTTGGGGTTTGTCCCTGGCTAGCCGCCACATCTTGTGTCTCTTGTCTTGGTTTGTTTTCTGTCGATCTATTAATTTTCTATCAACATTTTACTTTATGTTTATGTGATTGTTAAACAGCGGTTAATAAGAAGAAATCGAAGTAAACTGCACTAAGCATAGAACATACCATAAATTAACATGGTATTAGAGCTGAGGTGAAGACAAAGCCCAAGCAAGAGCAAGAGCAAGAGCAATCACCGAAGGCTGTTGAAGCAATCTCAAAGACTTCATGGGGTCCTCATCACACTTCCCCGCTGAAGACAAGCTCCCTGAGAAGTCTAACTATCATGGATGGAAGATGTCTCTCGATCTGACATTAGAATAGCAGGAAGTGTTGGACCATGTGAGAGGCAGAATCTTTGAGCCTCCATCAAATGCATCTATTGTTGCTAGGAACAAGTGGACCAAGGGAGAAGTCAAAGCAAAGAAGATCGTTCGGGACTCTATCGACAAACGCCCGGTGGCCTATGTTTCCGAGCTGACCACCTCCAAGGAAATCTATGACAGACTGGTAAGCTTATTTAAAGTTAATGATGTAAATCAAGTTTTGTTCCTTAGAAATAAGCTAAAGGAAATTAAGAAGGGCAAAGATGAGAGTATGCAAGCATACTTCTTAAGGATCACCAAGATCAAGAATGATCTCCTATCGATTGGGGAAGTCGTTCCTGACAGGGAACTGACCATCACAACTCTCGGAGGGCTCCCATCTAAATGGTATATATTCAGAACCACTCTTCTCAACAATAATGTAATCCTAGGATTTGAGGCACTGATGGCGAAATGCATTCAAGAAGAAATAAGGATGGAAGAGCAGGAAATGCCTGCACTTTGAGGCAATCCCGTTGCATTCTCCTCTCATGCTAAAAGGAGAAATAATTCCGGGGCAAGATCTAAGGGAAAGTCTGGACTTAAAGGTGGAAGGAAAGGTAGATGTTACATTTGCAACAAAATTGGCCATTATGCGAGGCAGTGCCCTGATATAAAGGACACATCTCATGACGATGATCAAAATCACTCCCAAGGCAATTCCCACAACAATGAAAGGAAGGGCAGGTTCAATGGCAAAGGAAAAGGGAATGACAGAAATCAGGGAAATGGTCAACCCTCCAAGAAGGCAAGAAACTCCAGGTATGAATCTAACATTGTTAACAATAAGAAAGATGAATATTATCTACCAGCGGCCCTCTCTACTACTGCTCCCCCAGATTTGCTGGGAAATTGGCGTATTGATAGTGGTGCCTTAAGTCACTTCACTAGTTACAAAGAAGCTCTCTCTAATCTAATAAAGAAGGAGACCAGCCTGGAAATTGTTCTTCGGGACAACTTCAAATATCCTGTAAAAGGCGTAGGGAATGACTCTCTACAATTGAATCAGGGTAATACAATTCATTTACAAGAAGTCCTATATGTGCCTGATCTAAAAAAGAACCTGGTGTCCCTTTCGACAATGGAAGAAAAAGGCTACAAGGTGGTCTTCTTCGATGGCAAGGTACGTGTATGGAAAAAGAATTTCAAAGATGCTTTCACTCTTCAGTTTAGGTTTGACTCTTTATATAATGTCAGAGGAAGTCCGTTGGGTGTCATGACTTATGACACATCTCTTTAGTCTGAACTATGGCACCGGAGGTTTGCCCACCTTCATTATAAAGCTCTACCAGATGTGAGACAAATGGTGACCGGGATGCCCGAGTTCAAATTAGAGCAAGAAGGTGTATGTCCTATATGTGCCGAAAGAAAGCTCAAAAGGGGACCATTCCCCTCAAGCAGCAAGACCTCTGATATATTGCAGTTGATTCACTCCGACATATCTGGTATGATGCCTGTGAATTCCTTGGGAGGATATTTATATTACCTCACTTTTACTGATGATTATTCTCGCAAGACTTGGATATACTTCTTGAAAAAGAAGGATGAAGTGTTCTCCTGGTTTCGTCACTTCAAAGCCTTGATCGAAAATCAAACCGAAAAGAAGATCAAAATCTTAAGAACTGATAATGGGACTGAGTATGAATCCAATGAGCTCCATGACTTTTGCAAAGAGGCTGGCATTAAGAGGGAGACTACAACACCATATACTCCTGAGTAGAATGGTGTGGCAGAAAGGAAGAATCGTACAATTGTGGAAGTTGTCTGTGCTATGCTCCATGATCAATGGCTTCTGAAGTTTCTATGGGCCGAAGCTGCGAATACCGTTGTATATGTGCAAACCCGATGCCTTAATCAAGCATTGGGTTCCAAGATTCCCGAAGAAATGTTCACTGGTAAGAAACCTGACATATCTCATTTTAGAATTTTTGGAAGTCATGTATATTTTCATGTGCCAAAAGAAAAAAGGAATAAATTGGGTGCATCTGGAAAGAAAGGAATCTTCGTGGGCTATAGCGAAAATACTAAGGGCTATAAAATCTATGTGGTTGGTCAAAGGAATGTCGAGATTAGCCATGATGTCACCTTTGACGAAGATATGGCTCTTAGCAAAGCTGACAATCTTCTTATACTGAGGAAATTTGGAGAAGCTGTCACTAGGAAACCAGAGGAAAAGGAAGATGAGATGATGCCCAGTGTAGAAGAACCTATGGATCTTATTGATCCCCCTCCGCAAGAACCTTCCTCTTCTAGGAAGAGGCCTTCATGGCTCAGGGGGGCACTTGATGATGCCGAAGGACACATTCCACCCAGAGGGATTTTCCGTGAAAGTAAGAAGCCGGCCAAGTATGAGGGATATTTGACCATCATGAGCACGATCATTCAAAAGGATGCTATGACTGAGGAATATGAGTCCATCATGAAGAATGATGTCTGGGATGTGGTCCCCAAACCCCAAGACAAAGCAGTTGTCACTTCAAAATAGCTTTACAAGATAAAGCATGGAGTTGATGGAAGTGCTGAAAAGTATAAGGCTCGTTTTGTCACTTGTGGCTTCTCTCAGAAGGAAGGTATAGACTATGACGAGATATTTGCACCTGTTGCCCAATATACCACCATCTGCTCGATCATAGCCCTTGCTGCTTCGCAAGGATAGAACCTACATTAGATGGATGTCAAGACCGCATTCTTGCATGGTTCGACCAAAAAGGAAGTCTATGTGGAACAACCTGCAGGATTTGAGATTCGTGATTGGGAATCTCACGTGTGTAGGTTGAAGAAAGCCCTCTATGGGCTGAAGCAAGCACCTCGAGCATGGTATGAGAGGATCAATAGCTACTTGATGAAGCTGGGATTCACTAGGAGTGAAGCCGACCCTAACCTTTACTTTAAGGTTGAAGATGACAAACCTCTCATACTGGTGTTGTACGTTGACGACCTCTTTCTGACAGGTGAAGACCCTCTCATTCACAAATGTAAGAGGGAGTTGGCTTCTGAGTTTGAGATGAAGGACTTGGGACTAATGCACTATTTCTTAGGACTAGAAGTCTGGCCTAAGCCAGGGGAGATTTTCCTATCTCAAGGAAAATATGTGGTGAAGATATTGGAGAGATTCGGTATGGTGGATTGCAAGCCCGTGACTACCCCGATGGAGCTTAACTTTAAGAAGTTAAGCGGTAGTGTTTTCGGACCTATTTTACAAAATGCTACAGAGTATCGTCAACTCATCGGAGCATTTGATGTTCTTGGCAAACTCCCTTCAGGATGTATGTTTTGCAGTCAACATGCTGAGTCAACATATGGTTGAGCCTCACCACACACATTGGATAGGTGCCAATAATCTGTTGAGATACCTTCGTGGCACAATCATTCATGGGTTTAGATACACTATCAGAGATGTGAGACTACATGGATATACCGATGTTGATTGGGCAGGCAATGTGGTGGACTGAAAGAGCACTTTCAGGTGTTGTTTCTCTTTGGGATCTGCGTCGATATCTTGGAAGAGAAGGAAGCAAAAGTTGGTAGCTTTGAGCACCTCTGAGGCAGAGTACATTACTGCGAGTATGGCCTCTTGTGAAGCAGTCTGATTTCGGAAGCTCTTCAATGAGCTGTCTGGATTTACATTGGATACTATCGTGATCTTGTGTGACAACCAAAGTGGGATTCGTTTATCAGAGAATCCCATATTTCATGATCACTCCAAGCATATCGATATCAGGTACCACTATATGCAAGATATGGTGCAGAGGGGAGCAATAAGGCTCCAACATATTGATACATATGACCAGGTCGTCGACGTTCTAACAAAGCCCCTGGGAAAGGTCAAATTCTTGACTTTCCGAGAACGACTTGGTGTCATAGAGAGACCCTCTTATGAGGGTCGTGTATGATGCATACATTGAGCTCTGGGAACTCTGAGGGGCTTGGGGTACTTCTTGGAGCGACATGCGACCACAGGGCGACTCACCCTCCCCTAGTGGTGTGCTATGTACAGGGTGAAAGGTTCAACTTTCCCCTGTGATACCCCATGGCGACTTACGGACAGGATGATTAGTTCTCCTGTCGAGGCATCCTACCCATGCAGTCTGGGACTCATGGGAAGTACCTCTCATCTGATCAAATGAGCAGGCAAATGGGGTTAGGGACCATAGTAGTACTATCGATGGACGCATCGTTGTATCTACTGTACTCCCTGTGCTAGGATGACCACCATTGATTTGGGATCAATGAAACTGATCTAGGATCACTGAGAGTGGTATGACACTCTCTGGGACTGACTTCGAGTCAGTAGAGGATGGTACGATACATCCTCAATCATTTCTTCTTCTTTGGAGCAGAGCAGAGCATAGCAGAGCAGTGAAGGCCAATGCATTTGATGACAGAGATAGTATTGATGGTCAAACGGATTAGCAGATGGAGTTCTCCCTAGTTGAGAGGGTGTGTTAAAATTGGCAACTAGGGCCAAACTCCATGTGGGTCATCTTATTTATGGCAGCTAATATTTTTCCTTGATTCCTCTCGTCGAGAGGTGTAGGATTGATCTAACGATCATCTGATTCTGACATGTATTTATGGAGATATGAATTTATTTGTATATACTTGACAATTTGTCAAGGTCGCCCAACAAGATACAGTGTGTGGTACACCCCCAGCTTTACCTCAACGTTGCATATAGAGAAAGGAGACATTGTGCCTCATTTCATCATCATCTCAACACTCATCTTCTCTCTCTTCATCTCATTGGGCCAGTGAAGGAGCAACTTCTCTCACACGTGCAAGAGGAAGCAAGCATTTTATGTTTAGGACAGCGTTGACTTTATGGACAGCGTCGACTTTTCTAGGGCTGCGTTGACCAAATGTTGGGCTGCTAAATGAAGCATTGACCAAGGGCTGACCTGTGCATGCTATTTGGGTGTTGCGTTGACCAAAGTGTTGACCAGCGTTGATTGGTTAGGGCTGACTGCAGACTATTGATCTTTGACTGTTGTTTTGACCATTGACCAAGGGTTGTTTTGGGCTGCCGAAGTTTGTTGTTAAAGACCGAGTTCTTCAAGGTTGACTAGAGGTCAATCCGGGGTTGTTTGACTAGATTTGACTTTGCTAATTTAGGGTTTGTTGTTGTTGTCATAAAATTATAGATTTGTGAATTTGTACTATTTCTCTCCACTGAACTATTGAAGATTAAAGAAGAATTGATCAAAGGGTTTCCCTGCATTGGGGTTTGTCCCTGGCTAGCCGCCACATTTGTGTCTCTGGTCTTGGCTTGTTTTCTGTCGATCTATTAATGTTCTATCAGCGTTTTACTTTATGTTTATGTGATTGCTAAACAGTGGCTAATAAGAAGAAATCAAAGTAAATTGCACTAAGCATAGAACATACCATAAATTAATACATTGGCACTTGTAGGGTGAGCGTTGAGAGCCATGGGCACCCACCATAGCAAAGAGCACTTCATGGATCCCCAACACCATTCATTGACTGCTCATGTTCCACCTTTTGGATGAGGATGATGCACTTGGATCACCACGCGCAACCGGCTTCACAGTTGTACCATACACTTAGCAGATGTTCCAAGGCCCAAACGAGGATGTGTCTCACCATGGGAAACAAAGGGAGGGATTTTGTCGTCATTCTAGCCCTTACAGATGGTACACAGGCATTATCAATCTGCTTGGAGACCCATGAGAATGTCGTTGTGCCCCCACACCCATTTGGGGACACCACATGTGACTTGCATGGATATCAAGGGACCAACCCCTTGATCACTGTGTTTGGAGCCCATTCTCTCAACTTGCCACACTTTGGACTCCACTAGGCCTTCTCAATGGCCCAACGACTCATCATGTTTACTACTTTGCCCTCTTGAGAGGTTTATTTTTGTATTATGGAGCTATCTTGGTAGGATTGTCACCAATGGATGTTATTATTGCGCATTATTTTATTATTTGGGGCTTAATTGGGCCTCATTAGGCAAATCGAACTCTTTTGGAAGGATATAAATAGATGGGAGGCTCATTCATTCCTCTCATCATCACTTGGATTGGATTAGTAACTCTTGTGAGAATTTCGCATTCCCTTTCGGAGGAGGAGTTTGGTTTCATGGATGAATTTTTTATGTTTAGATATTATCTCTTGATCTTGGAGCTTCAAATTTTGCCTTGAATTGACGATTGGATATACTCATTATAAAATAAATGCTCTTTTTCATGTTTATCTTTACATTTCTCTTGTCACATGAATAATGCATGGGATTCTCGCTCTCTAGATCTTAAATTGCCCTAATTTTATGTGAAATTGTGGAATTTTTTAACTTATGAGGCATTGCATATGTTACATGTGTCATGTATGATGGATGAATGTTCCTAGAGGTTAAAATTCATTGATAATACCTTGACAAGTCATCAATTCTTGCACATCGAAGTGTAAATTCCTTTGGTAGTCGAGTTCATGCCCTAATTTGCCATGCGAAGTTGCCTAAGGTCTCCTTGGTTGAGTAAAAGTTTCTCCAAATCTCAAAATCACCTTGACTCCATCTCTCTCTAAGGCAAGGCACTGGTCTAGCCATTGGTGGTCACCTAAACAAATATTTGTATCACCTTTCTCGTCTCTCTAGGCCTAACCCTAGTAGGTCACCTAGGGCATCAAGCGAAATCTTTTGTAGCCATTCAAACCCCTTAAAATTTGGTACACAACTATGCTAGGATTTTCTCAAGGGGTCCTCCAAATTTGAGCTCAATCCGAAACTAAAATCTTGAGATATTGCAAGCCATAGCTCAAGGATCAATCCTCTCCCTAGGTTGCCTTGGGTTAATGTCCTCATTTGGATCATTACACTTGAATTTCAAAAGAGAATTATTCCTTTGATCCTATTCTCCTCCCAAACATGATCAAGCCCCTCTATTGTTGATCAACTCCACACCCTTGACCTAGTATGGGCCCACTTGGGTACTTTGTGGCCCGCAACTTTGTGACTCATATTCCACAACGATTACATAGAAGTCATTTCTCCTTTACGATTCTTAGGTCTAGGATACATCTTGTCAAGGGATATTCTCCAACCCTAGGTCTAGGTATCCTCATAGCCCTTCTTAGAGAGTTAATCACCTTGCTTCCAAAGCGAGCAAGCCAATTATTTGAGCCTCTTTTGTGAATAGGCTTTAGGAATCACCCCATATCTTTTCATTGATCCTTCTATTCTTTTGATTCCTCTCATACTGGGACCCCTCCCATCGGTGAAAGTCCATAAAGAGCAGGGAGTCTTAGCTAATGTGACAGTGGGCTATCGCTTCATTGTTGCCCCTTGACCTAGTAGTTGCTCTATAGGATCGCCTCCTAGGACCCCGGCTAATTTGAACAGTAACACTACCATATCAAGAATATGTCACTGTCTCTAATCTGTATTTATGCAAATCCTTTTTCTATCTTTCAAGTGATCATCATCTAGTGAACAACATCGATCATAAATGCATACAAAAATTATACTTACCTCCGCAACCTTACCTTTTCTCCATCATGTATTCGAGTATTGTAACTCCTTAAGATTACTTACTGAAATAAAACTCATTTCTGCAACCATATCTCAATATGATCTTCACATTGATTTCAGTCCTTGGTTCATCAAGCTTGATACAATCCTTCCTACTACGTGTAATGGTGTTTTTAGAGATAAGCTTCACATTTTTTCAATAGATCTCCAATGTCTCGGTTGCTTTTCATATTTGTATCACAAAGATGAGTTAAATGTCTTGTGATAGTTCTTCCATGGTTCATAAAGTCTTAGTTTATGTCACGGACTTCCTAAACTTTTCAAAGATCATTTTATTAAGAGATATACTCATTGCTTCACATACAGAGATGGTCCTTCCAAACTCAAACAACTCCAAGCATTCTCCTGCACTCCAAGTTGGTCTCTGAAGAATAAGAAATTCGCTTTGGGCACTGGCTTGGTGAGAATGTCTACAACATGCTCCTCCCTATACCATGTCTCTGATATTTTGGTACTTGATCTCGATGTGCAACACAGGATTCTCTGAAAGTTTGATCTCACTTTGATTGTCACAGTATATCATGGTTGTTATTTGGCACATGATCAAACAACTCTGCCTACCTCACAGCTAGCCATACTAGTTGCACTATACTCTGCCTCAGTTGTACAGATCTCTGCTTCCTGCTCATCTAGGAAATCATGGTTGACTCCAACCTAAAACAACACCCGGATCTGCACTTTCAGTCTGTAACCCTCTCAGCCCATTCACATAATCATCAGCAACCAGCTCAACAACAGAGAAGTAGCCATGGCATCCTTCACTACTTTATCAACACACAACAACATCGAAATATTCAGCTTCAATTAGGGCTTCTTACAGAAGCAAACAATCCAACAGATAACAAGTGGCTTCTCATAGAAGCAAATATCAGCAACCAATTTCACAAATCAACTAAATTTCCAGCTTCAATTGTGCTACATGCTGCAGGACCATGCATTGTTGAAATTTGGATAGCTTCGAGAAGAATTTCCCCAAAGGGAAACCCTAAGACCCCAAGGAGAAACCCTCCCGCCCAAAAGGAAGCCCATCTTGCCCCAAGAAGAATGTAAATTGATAAAAGAAATATATATTGGGCTCTTCTCTCATTATTATTTATGTGGCAAACATTCATTAAAGAAAATATATTTAAGAGGGAATTTAAATTTTGTATACTCCCTCCAAGTTTCAAAGTTGACCTCACTAAAAGAATGGTCATGTTGACTTCGTGGCACCCCCTTTCGCTCCTCATCAAATTATATAAATTGGCAAGCCTTGAAGTCTCATTCAACAATCATCGAATGAAAAGGTCGTAGGTTCATCGACTAACTTTTGTAAGGGTTCATATGGTTCGTTGACTATTCTTTATAGTTCACTATCTTGCTCTTTGTGGCCTGCATATACTCTAAGGAGGCTCGCTTTAATTAGTGGCTTGCATAATTTTATTGCTTCATGGTGGATCGTTATCTTATTGGCATCGCACACTACGTACAGTGGCATCATTATACTCTGGCTCGCATACGTTATTTTTCTATGGTGTGATTTACATGATTTGCATCATATTATTTCTATGGTTCAATGGCATACATTACAGTTGCATGCGCTTTGGTATATGCTATACTTTGTGGATTGGCATCATACGCTACTCTGTGGTTGCATACGCTACACTATGTGGTTGCATATGGTGGCATCATACGCTACTCTGTGGTTGCATACGCTACACTATGTGGTTGCATATGGTGGCATCATACGCTATTTTGTACTTTGTGGCATACTCATCACAATGAAATCACTTCTCTATGGCAATAGTGACTCGTATGGCTCACTCCGATTCAAAATTCACTCGCTCTTCTACTTTGATGGCTCACATAAATATTTCAAAGGCACGCTCCTATATACAAAGGCTTGCTCTTACATATTTCAATAGCTTGTATTCATCGTGTTCCGCACACCCTTCAGTAGTCACATTCTTTTCAAAGGTCGCATATTTACAGCGATCTCTATGGTGCGTATTATAATGGTATTGTTTTTCTATTCTTCGTGAGGCATTTCTCCGAATGGCATCACTATACATCGCTTTCTACAGCAATGATATCATTTTTTGTATGGCATCACTCCTTACAACAATGGCTCGATCTTAGTGTGGCTCCATCCCATAACTTACAGTGGTTTGTATGGTTTGTCTATGGCTCACATTACTTACAGTGAGAAATTTGTGATTCGTATGGTCGTGATAAATATAGACGACGCAAGTAATTTATACCACCGTGATCTTCGCTTATAGACATGACTGTAACCATGATGAGGACAATGACTTTGTTGCTTGGATTTATGACAGTATGATTGATAACAATATACAATACTCTCAACCTTGATGCAAATAATCCTTGATGGTAGTATGCCAGTGATCTAGTAAGGAAGTGACCTGATATGGCCTTGGTGACAGTGACCTTGATGGAAGTAACCTTAAACTTGACAAGGCAGTGACTTATGATATGATATGGCAGTGATATGACTATGCCAATGGCAGTGGCAGTATTCTTGACATCGCTATGACCTTGGATGTTTGTCTTATCTTTATCATGATGATGGCAGTAACAGTAATGCATGTAGTGCTCTAGATAGTAACCATGATGTATATGTGATGTGGAGGCCTATCTGTTGCTGATGCTTTAAGATGCATCTCATGCTTAATGTACTTTGTATCTCAATTGAACATTTGATGAATATCTAATAGAAGAAGAAATTGGTTGGGTTTTCCCCCTTGTAGGGTTTTTACCCTTTTCGCTGACCTAAATCATGGTGTCTCTATTTGTGCATGCTTTTCTTTTGTTGTTGTTTGTTGTTTCGCTGCATTGTTGTTCTCTTTACATAATTGTTAATGTTTATATGATGTTATGGGGTGAATGTGATGAAAAAATGTTAAAAATTATTTGAAAATGCAATTATCTACAACAGAGAACAATCTAGCCCCAAAAATTAACATCCATGTCATTCAGACCAATACAGCGCCCAGAATACATCTAGTTCATATAGAGTCAACAAATTTAAGCATCAGGTGGTTCAATGAGCCAATCAGAGAGATTCTTCAAATTAGTAGAGTCTCATAGCTTCTTCAAATTTTTCTTCAAGCAAATATCCATGGACTCACAATCCATTATGCCACAACCCAATAAAGATCCACTGGGCTCGTGCCATACTTTCAATCTTACAATTCATCAATCAGCTTCCTCTTACATCAGAAGAAGAGGACCTTAATCCTTGTCAAAAACATAACAAAAAAATCATGGGCTCATTTTCAACACATTTAGATTAGAATTGTTCTTCAAGACTTCTAGCCATCTTCATTATGGAAGTCACGCGGATCAAAACATGCTTCAATTTGTCCACTCCCTGTGAGTCCAAGGTTCATCCAATCACAAGTCTTCTTGTCACTTTGTTCTTCCATCTTTTCCACGATTCTCATAGCCTTGACATACTTCATTATGTTCCTACAATCCTCATGGAAGAACAACTACAACCAAGCAAGACATACAAAGACAAGAGAAGCAATAATAGAAATAATCAAGAAAGTACTTATATTTAGAGAGTGTGTCAACTCCCTTTTGATCTTAGTCTTCTTGGGTCCAGTCAATCTCATCCACATCATCATCATCAAGAAATCCATATCATCAAGGATTCCATATCATCAAGGAGTCCACATAACCAATAAATCTACAGCATCAAGGAGTCCACATCAATAACAAGAAGTCCATATTAATAAGAAATCCACATCATCAAGGACATCAAAGAGTCCATATCACCATCAAGAAGTTGACCTTGTCTACATTATCATCAAAGATTACACATCATTAGTGATGATAAAAGAAATACAAGATACCTATCTTTTGAAAACATGACATCCCCCTCTTAATCTTTAGCCTTCTTGCATTCAGCCTGTAAATTATACTCATCATCAAGCTGAAAGATCTTTCTAGAAGCTAGGGTTTCTTCATTTATGCGGAAGCAATTAATCAACGCTTTCTTTTCCCAACCCTAATGAGTTAATAGGGTTAACAAAAGATCAGCTAGGGTTTTGACTCCAACCCTAATTTCCCAACTTCATTATCCTTGCTATCAGACCTAGGGTTTGGAGCCTAGCCAAACCAATGTCCAAAAATTTTCTAATGTCCTGGGTTTTCTTCAAATGTTCAAATGACACTTATCGTTGCAATCTTTAACAATTTCATTAGTTTCATCAACAACAATCATAGGGTTTTACAACCCCGGGGGGTTTCTCTTGTTCAAACCTTTACTAGGGTTTTAGAAAACCCAAAACATTCATGAGTCTGGATAGATATTCAAAATTTCAGACCTTGGTCACTTTTCATTGGCAAGATTCATCCTTGATCTCTTGAAATCAGGAAACCCTTTAAGCAAGTTCTATATATCAAAATGTCTACAGTCATTTATGAGTCTATGACTTGGTCTTTGAAATTCTTCAGAATTTAATTTCAAATCGTTTTGACAAGAGATCAAGAACTCCTTCACTATGACTGCAAGGCCTCTTCCAAGTATTTCTTACGACCACAACAAAGACTACAAAAAATGTGTTTAAGAATGTAACTAGTGTCGATCTTCATAATTGTATTTTAGTCATGAAAAAGAAAATTATTTCTAAAATAATTTTTTATTGACTTTAAATGGGTTTCATGCTTGGGTCAATGATCATTAGGTCATAGCACCCATTGTGTGCTCTAGAATTTTTTATTGAGCCAAAGTCAAAATTATTATGTAAAAGATCTACTTATGTCAAAGAAGAAAAATATGTTCTGAGTCACAGTGTATGACAAGCCTCCATCCTTCAAGTCGGTTTCATCATCTACAAAAACCAACTCCCAAAACCGGCTCTGCCTACTATTCACGTTGGCCCCTTCAAGTATAGTGACAAACCACTATATATACCCTAGTATTCGACCTTATTTGGGCAGCGAAAAACATGTGATTTGATCTGCAATTTCTCAGAAAGGAAAAGGATGTGAAGTCTTTGAGGATTTACAGGGAGAAGTCTACTATCCTAAAGAAATCAAAATTCTCAAGATTACAAAAGAGAACCGAAAGTCTCAGGGCTACAGAAAGAACCGAATGGTAGTATTGTTTCATGGTCGAAGTATAGTACTGTTGCAGAACTGAAGTATAATACTGTTGCAGGACCGAAGATCAATATTGTTACAAGACTGATATATACTACAAGTATAGAACTGAAGTAATGTTACTAAAACTGAAGAAACAGGATGACAGAAAGAACGAAAGCCTAATTGATGTTGACCTATGAATTATCTGCATAGCCGACTTGAGGGATGGAGGGAGGTCCTGGTCTAAGTCATAGGGTCTTGGATTGTTACAACTTGATATGAATTTATTGAAGAAAAGGTTTGACTGGGTTTTCCCCTCAAGGAGGGGTTTTGCCCTGGCTGAGTGCCTACATCTTGTGTCCCTTGTTGCGATCTTTATTGTTTGGCATTCTTCTTGATGAAAAGAACACAATAAATCAAAAGAAGAACTAATAAGTAGAAAAGAGTAATCACAAGTAAATGTCAAAGTCTAGGAGAAATTTACCTAAAGATCTTAATCCATAAGCTACTCTAAATTTCTCAACATGGTATCAAAGCGAAGTACATTGGCATAAGGGCAGATAGAAGGATACAACAGTAAGTAGAAGGCTTCAAAACTAGAAAAATATGTGAGTTAAAGAGGACCAAGCTTCTAGAAGAAAGAAAAATGAATTCTGGGCATAACTATAACTCTGCAATTAAATCACAGCCGTGTTATTAGGCCGCAGTACTGAACTTGAAAGCCACTACAATAAAAGGAAACCAAGAAGCATTTTTGGAGATCCGAATAGCCAGATTACTAGCTTTGACAAAACCGAACTCTAAGGCATACAATCTAAAGAGATCTGTGTATACAGGCTGAGACCTATAAAAGCCAATAAAAGAGAATCTCTGCTATGCAAGGTATTTTAAGCAGTCTATATCAATAAGAAAAGAAGAATACATCAGTATGAGTGAAGTCTATTTGGAGACATACAGCAAGTCCATTCTATTACAGTCAAGAAAAAACAGCTAACATTCTAGATACATCTGTGGGTGACCGAATCTTTGTTTGGAAAGTCACACAATAAAACAGTACTGAAGCAAGTCTGAATTGGATGAAGGTCTCTTTAGGCCAGATAGACAAATCAACATAAAGCTACAGCCATTCTGAAAGAAACCAAGATTCCTTCGGAAGTTTTGGGCACAAGTGTCAAACATAACAATTATCTTATGAAAGAATTGAGACTCATCATAGACCTGTGCATCGAAAGGAATAATTGCAGTCAAGCTCACTTCAATCTTGAAGAAGAAAAAAGCAAGTCTTTACAATAAAGTTGTAACAGCACTATGGTACAAAAAGATTCAAGGCTGAAACTGTGAGACCAACTTTAAAGGCATATGCTACAGTCAAAAGGAAGTATCTAATATTGTGGGCCTGTCTGCAATCAAAGTCAAGTATGTGTTGCTTTTTATGTCTTTATCATCTAACAATATGTTTTTAAGTTTTCCAGGAAGAACTACAAATGGAACATCAATTCAAAGGTACGTAATTTTGAAGTATGTATAGCATAAAGTTTGGATATCAATATGATTCTGGGGTTGGCTAGATATTGATATTTAGAGTTTGTAGAGATTACATAGAAAGCCCTCATCTTATTCGCTTGTTCCAAATCATGAAATCTAAAGTCTATAGGATGACTCCTTATGAAAAATAGAATTGTATGATGTTTATATTTTGACAAAATACTAACAAGAATCAATTGGAATTCATTCAAAGTAATACCTTATTGAATTTAGATCTGAAAAACCCTAGTGTCTTCTTGGAAGTACCTGTCAAAATATTGCAGGTATATGGTGACTTGATGAATCAAATCCTTAAAGCACAAATTTGACAAATAAGGAGATGAACTATGAAAATGCTATCATATTTCTGAAGAAGCCTTTTCATTAAGGAAAACCTACCAGGTTGGTAAAAAGAGTAACTCAAGGTATGTATAAAATTTATAGTAAATCTTCTTCATATTACAAGGTGCAGTCATTTTAAAAGGTTTGTTCTACATTACTAACTCTTTCATGTCTTGGTTTTTGAATCATGAGGATTCTTGTTTGAGTGATTAATCTTCAAATTGAATATACCCTTATTATCTCTTGTTGTTTTGATCACTTTGGTGAAACCCTAACCTTTAGGGTTCACTACGAAACCCTAGCCTTCAATGCTAACTGTGTGTTGATGTTAATATTGAAACCCTAGTCTACTTAAGGGTTATTGATGAAGTCTAGAACATATGATGAAATCCTATTCTTTCGATGTTTAGGGTTTGGATAATGTCTTGATAAAAACCCTAGTCCTTTAGGGTTTGTTGTTAATGCCTAAGTTATGAAACCCCAGATTTTTAGGGCTTGGTAAATTAGGGTTTATGAATAAAACCCTTGCAATAACCTTAGTAAGTTCCAAGGAATGAAACCCTAGGTGTGTATTTGTCTGTATGATCAAAGCCCTATCTTGGTCAAAATTGTCTTGATGTCTTTGTTTAGGGTTTATATAGCAAAGATTGATGTTCTAGGACATGATAATGAAACCCTAGATGTATATTGATATAATTTAGTTTTGGGTTTGCAACAAACACTAGTAGAGTTTGTCATAAAGAATATTGTATGTATAGTTGTATGATTGATCTGAGGTTTTGTGTCTTGAAGATGGAGTTTAGAGCTTATGACAAAACCCTAGCAAGAAGTTGAAGTCTAGTATGAATAGAGATATGAATTATGAACATAACCAGGTTTAGGTATCTGATGTCTAAAGTTTGAATTCTTTGATGCTTATATTGTAACTGACTTCATGCTTTTGTATATTTGTATTTGGTTGTACTTGCTATTAAAGGTTTTGCAGGTACATGATCTTCAAGATGTTGAAGATGCTCGTAATTGAAGATGAGAATAATGTTGAGCATGATGATGATCAAGATGACCTTGATGCCATGAGAAGGAATGAAGCCCGAAAGATTGAAGTATACCTGATACTATTGTTCTCCCTAAAGAGGAAGCATGGTTAGAAGAAAAGGGTATATCTTCTTAGTTGAGAGGAAGGGCATATTATGACAGTCATGATAAATACCTTGAAGAAAGAATGAAATCAGAGAATGAATGAAAGTACTACAGATGGATTTGCAAACAAAATATTTGAGAAAGTACTGAGGTTGTATTTGGTGCTATTGAAGAAATGAAAGAAAGCCTCTGACAGAGTTCATGATATTATGAGTAGTATCAGAATGATATTATGTTTACTTGTATATACACTTAAAGGTTTATTACTGATTGGGGTTGTGATTGTGCACGATCTCTCTGTAAAAATGTTGAACGTTTGAAGCATGCTTGGACTGGTGGATATATCTAGTTTAAGGAGAGATGAGGCATCATGTGTAATACAAAATGCCTAGGAGGACATCTAGTTGGCCTATGTGTTGATATCTAGATCCCGAAATAGGGAGGGTGGCATTGGTCATGGAGCTTCGACCTTTGATATGCACCTAGATCCCTGGGTTGGTGATAGAGCCTAAAAGCCTAATGGTGCTTAGAATGGCTAAAGCTTGAGTTCACCTTTCCCACCCGATTAGAGTACCAAGGTCAGGTATCTAATCTGTAGCACCGTGTGCGTGTTGTGTCTCTTCATAGATCATATCATTTTGAGATCCTCCATGTACCTTTGTATATGTGTAATTATGAATACCTCCCTAGTTAAGAGGGAGTGTTGAAGAATGTAACTAGTGTTGGTCTTCATAATTGTATTTGAGTCATGAAAAAGAAAACTATTGATAAAAGAAATTTTTATTGACTTATTAAAGCATGGGTTTCATGCTTGGGTTAATGATCATTATGTAATATCCCTAAGGAAATTTTACAATGATAAACAAAGAATGCATAGTAAAAACACCCACAAGAAATCACACATAAATTAGACACCACGAAATAAGCCAAAATCCGCGCTGCCTTGAGCCATTTTATTATCGAAGTATGGGGTTACAATAGATGTTTGGAAAGTGTGCACCTGGGCTTGCCCAAGGCAAGCTAGCATAGCCCAAGTGATGAAAGCAAGTGCCCCAACTAGTGCATAGTAGTTCCCTCTATGGCTTTGCACTAAACACCTAGAAAACTGAACTGTTGGCTATGAAGAATGCTTGATTTGACCCCCTTCTGGTGCTCAAAATATTCCGGAAATTAACCTCGGCTTTTCCTTCAATACAGAAAGGGTTTGGCCAAACGCTGACCCCAAAATTTCGACCCAATTTCTCCTAGCTCCCTTACTGTTGGGCATTTTGACCCACCTGTAAATTTCACTGTTGAAGGCTCCCAAAATGGCTGAGATATTCAGCAAATCCCCTCCAAAACTCTTCCACAAGTCTCAGCCCCAAACTCCTCTTCCTCCCAATGCTCCACGTGTGGCCCAAAAAGGCACTGCACAAGCCCACACAACCTTTGTTGAACCAGCTCCACAAACACACTGAAAAAGGCTCCCATATCAGACTGAAGGTGATGAAGACTCCCTCCTAGGGCTAGCACTTGAGATCCACCGAAGCAAGGGTGAGATTCTCGCCTGAAAAATCTCTTGTACTCAACAACATGCAGACTTGGCTTCCAGCTCAAGTGTGCTAGTGAAAGTGAATGTTCAAATGATAAAAGATGCCCAAAATGAGTGTCTCCTCCTATTTTGTCATTGTGCCTCCAATTTGCTCATGTGGGACCCAACCATCGATTTCCTCCATCCTTTCCCTCCAAGAGTGTGGATTTCCAAGAGGGGAGCGTATTACCTCTTTGGTGTAGCCCCCACCATCCACTAACCATTCAATTTTTCCCTTCCTCCTATGTTGGGCCCTTGCCTTAACTCCAAAACTTCAAGTGGGGTCCTACTTCAAGTGGGGTCTTGCAACCAACTTTTCCTAAGTGAAAGTGCAAAATATGACAAAATTGGCAAAATAGATATTTTCCTTTAGCAATATTGCTAAGTGGGAATATCACAATCCTTCCCGCCAAAATGTTGCTTGTTCTCAAGCAACTACAAGGATGGATGTTGGAGTATCTGCTCTCCCTCCCAAGTGGCATCCTTATCAGGGAAATTCCTCCATCTAATCAAGAACTCTTTGATGACTTTGTTTCGCAAGTGTCTCTCACAAGTGTCTAAAATAGCCTCAGGCTCCAAAACCAGATGCCCCTCAGCATCCATGGGCGGTAACTCTGTAGTTGTTGTCATCTATTGCCCCAGTGCCTTTTTCAGGGAAGACACATGAAAAATGTTGTGAACTCAGCTCCCTAGGGGTTGCTCCAGCTCATACGCTACCTCTCCAACCCTCCTGGCGACTCTGTACGGCCCATAAAAGCAGGGCTTGAGCTTTTCAGCCCCCTTTTGTTTGAGTGTGGACCGTTTATATGGTTGAAGCCTTGAGAAAACTAGATCCCCAACCTCAAATTGCCTCTCTACTCGACCCCTATCAGCATAAAGCTTCTGCTGGTTCTGCACAGTGTGTACATTGTCCTTGAGAGCTCGTACGATATCCTGGCCCTCTTGTATCCAATCCTTAGCCCTTAAGCCCCGGCTGTCTCCAAACATCATATCAGCGAAAGTCAATGCATCATAATCATACAAAGCTCAGAATGGGGACATACCTGTGGACATGTGGTACGTTGTGTTGTAGCAGTACTCGCCCAAATGCAACCACCATATCCATGAACGTTTCTGGCTAATCACATAGTTGCGTAAATAGCCCTCCAGCGACTTGTTTACAATCTTCGTCTGCCCATCGGTTTGCGAGTGATGGCTAGTGCTCGGGGTGAGCTCAGTACCCACCAGCCTGAATAACTCCTACCAAAATCCCCCATGAACCTATTGTCCCGGTCACTGACAATAGTCTTTGGAAGACCATGAATTCGTAATGCCTCCCTGAAAAACAGCTCAGCCACCTGTGAGGCCAAAGACCAGGCGAAAATAGCGAAGAAGTGGGCAAATTTGGTTAATCTGTCTAGCGCCACATAGATGCAGTCCTTGTCTTGGACTATAGGCAACCCTGTCATAAAATCCATCGAAATACTCTCGCCTCAGGGATAGGAAGAGGATGTAACAATCCAATGGGGTGTGTTTGCTCACCCTTGTTCCTTTGGCACACATTACATTCCGGACGTGCCTCAAAACATCACCCTTAAGGCCCTTCCATGCAAAACGCTCTTTAATAGCCCTATATGTTTTGGTGAACCCCTGATGCCCTACTAACAATGAATGGTGGGCAACCTGCATAATCTTCTCCCTCAATTGCGAGTAGATCATCTCGTTCATTACCCCGTACCAGTCATCTGTAACTGTGCCATCAAAGACCTCACATGCAAATCGGTCCTTGGAATACTCCACTAGCAACTGTGTCTTCCAATCCGGCGTCATGCTCATTAGCAAAATAGTGGTCGGCCTCCTAGACAACGCATCATCTACCACGTTGTGTCGACCCTTCACATACTCAATGTCAAAGTCATATGCCTAAAGTTTTCTCACCCACTTTTGTTGCCTCTCCTACAATTGTTTCTACTCCAAAAAGAATTTGAGGCTATTGTGATTTGTTTTCACCCGGAACCTGTTGCCCACCAAGTACTGTCTAAACTTGGCCAGCACATGCATGATGGCTACCATCTCTTTGTCGTATATGGAGTATAGTCACTCATGAGGAAGTAGCTTCCGACTCTCAAAAGTTATCGGGTGCCCCCACTACATCAGGACCGCTCCTACGCCCTCCCCTAATACATTGCACTCAAACACAAAGTGTTATGTGAAATCTGGAAGTGCCAACACCAGGCAGCTACCCATCACATGTTTGAGGCACTCAAAAGCCTCTTATACTCCATCGGTCCACTCAAATGCCCCCTTCTTGGTCAAATCGGTGAGGGGGGCTGCCAACTGGGAGAAGCACTTCACGAACTTCCTGTAGAAGGTGCATATACCCACACAACTCCTCAACTCTGTTACATTCTAGGGTACTAGCTAGTCCCGGATGGCCCTAATCTTCTCCTCATGCACTCTCACGCCATCCTCCCCAATAATATGCCCCAAATAGAGCATCTCTGTCAATTCGAACTCACACTTGGACTACTTGGCATAGAACTGTTACTCCTCTAGAATGTGCAACACCACCTCCAAGTGCTACAAATGCTCCTCCCAAGTCCGACTATAGATCAGAATGTCATCAAAAAATACCAATACGCATCTTCACAACTGCCCACGAAACACATGGTTCATGTAGGACTAGAAGGTGGCAAGTGCATTGGTTTGTTGATTTGTGGTAGCATCGAATGTGCTCTAGCCACGAAATTTGGTGGAGAGGTTGGGGCACATAAGATCTCCAATACCCAGAAAGGATTTGGGTAGATTCTAAACAGATCAGGAGATATAAAATAATTAATATTTTTAATGGAGTCCCTAAGTCTAAACTTAAAGAAAATAAAATATTAATGTGTATTAATCAATGTTGTTAAAAGCGCGAGCGGGATTAAATCGGCGCGGGGAACGAATCGGAAAAAATCAGAAAAATCGGGAAAAAAGCGGAAAAAATCGGGAAAAAATCGTTTGTTACAAAAATATTCATTTTTTTTCATTTTTTTTCAATTTTTCATTATAAATCGCGTTGCCCTGCCAGCCTGAGCTTTTTTCCCAAAAAAGCGCGCTTTTTTCCCAAAAAAGCGGCAAAAAAATTTAGCCCGCTTTTTTCATATAAAAAGCGCGATTAAATCGGGCTAGGGAAAAACTCGCGATTTTTTGAAAAAAGCGCGATTTAATCGCGCTTTTAACAACACTGGTATTAATATGAATCTGTATTGGAATTGTCCAAAAGACATGGATCAAGCCAGATCTAATCTTAGTCGTTGATTAGGGACTTAATCTCGGTCGTTGAGATGTCAACAGGAAAAGTATAAGAGGAGGCTTGAGGGTCACTTGGAAAACACACCAGAGTGATCAGTCATTCTATTCTCTAGAGTGGGGTTTGTTAAGAGTGATAGAATCAGTGATGGGGAGAGCAGTTGAAGGGCATTGAGTACAAAGAGATAGAGAGGCAGAGATTGTGTCAAGTTAGCAGCAGAGCAGCCAAAGAGAGAGATGCCAGAGCAGCCAGTGCTCACGCAGAGGCAACTAAGTGTTGCGCAAAGCACCAGAGGGGCCAGCGTAGCTGATGCAGAGGCTCAGAGAGTTGACGCAAGGCCTCCTGGGGCTGACGCAGGACAAGATAGGTTGACGGAATGCCAGTGCTGGGCTAGGAGACGCTAACACAGTCCAGATTGGGTAGACGCTGGGGTTTCTAGGGCAGATTGGTGTGAGTAGTTGCCGGAAGGATTATCTGGTGTTTCAACCAGTGGATTTGTCAGAAACCGAGAGGTATTACTGCTAAGGAAATTCTTTGTTGGGTAGGTCAGTTTCAGCACCCAAATTGTACCCTGATATTGCTTAATAGGAAAACCCTCAGATAGCTGCACCGATTTTCCCACATTGGGTTTTTCTGGGGACATTAGTACAAAAATAATGGTGTCACATGGTGTGTCTATTCTTGTTTCTTTTAGTTCTTGATCTGTAATATGTTGAGCATGCACTAGTGTTTATTTTCGGTATTTACATTGTAAATAACTTGTTAAGGAAGATAACAAGTAGGTAGGAATTAATCAAATAAAGTGTATGGTGGGTTTCTAACTAAGTAAACATAGAAACTTCAACATGGTATCAGAGGGTGATTGCAGATCACAGGAGGACTAAAAGAAATCAGCGGAGCAAAGCAATAGCAGCATAAAACAGTTGTCCCAAGGTGACAGAAGCTGTTTCTAGCAATGCGGAAGCCAAGGAGTGTGACGCAGAGCTAGCCAGGGCCACGCAGAGGAAGTCGGGAGCTGCGCAGAGCCCCAAAAGGCCATCGTTGCTGACGCAAAGGGCCAGAGGGCTGATGCAGGGCATCCCAAGGCTGATGTAGACCCATCTGGGGTGACGCAAAGCCAGCGTGAGGCAAAGAGGGGTTGACGCAATTCACAGAGAGGCAGTTGCTGGGGTCTAGAAGGCTACAAGAAGATTGCAGAGTGGAGCTGGTGAGGTACTGTAGTCAAAACAGTGCCTGACAGAGCAGGGCCAGAGGAGTTGTTACCGAGGGTTTCTAGCCGAGGAACCCGGATCAGAAGTGCAGCTGCATAAGTCAACTAGAGTAGGGAGCATCTCGACAAGCTACAGAAGAATTTCCAAGAGGGAAATCAGGACTCAGAGGGAGTCCAGAAGAGAAATTCCAAACGGGAAGTAGAGACTCAAAGGAGTCGAATAGAGAACTTCTAGGAGGGAAGTAGAGGAGCACCATGGCACTACACGGGGTAAGAGACCAGGATAGACAAGACGGAGCATCGAACTTCGCAGTCTGGAAGGCCAGAATCTTATCAGTGCTCAATAGGAATCGTGTCAAGGATCATGTGGTACCACATATAGCCAAGAAGGAAACGGCATTTGAGATGTGGGAGGCTCTCAAGAAGCTGTATCAACATACCTCTGTGCAGAGAAGAATGTTGCTCGAGAATCAAATGAGGTCGTATCAGATGAAGAAGGGACAATCGATTGACACCTTCCTCGGAGGACTGAATGAGATCCGAGATCAGTTGACTGCTATAGGGGTGACACCGGATCAGGAACTAATGGTGAGGACAGCCCTGAATGTTGTCTCAGAAGACTGGGAAGTGTTTGTCCAGTGTATATTAGGGAGAGGAACACTTCCACCTTGGGACGAGATGTGGGCATCTCTTCGCCAGGAAGAGATTAGATGGCAGTCGAAGACATGTAGCAGCAACAAGGGGATCAAATTTAAGCAGAAGGAGGAAGATGTGGCCCTAGCATCTGAAGGAAACAAGGAAAAGCGGAAGAAGAAAGAAAGTGCTTCCATTGTGGGGAGCTGGGTCATTATGCGATCTAGTGTCCAAGGAAGAAGAGTAAGAGAGAGTCTTCTGAGACTAAGGCAGCGCCAGCACGGGCAGAGAAGGAAGTTTTGACAGATGATGACTATGCCATGAGTGCACACACGCCACTTGAGAGGAAGTGGGGAGACATCGAGCTGTAGTCAGGTGGACTACAGGCGATGAGGGGTAGGATTCTTGAGGTACCCAGCCTCTTTGATTAGACCTTACTAAGGGAGCCCCGACGAGGAGTAGCAGGACTGGCTGATGTGGGTAGAGACGGATGCGGATGGAGCGATAGAGAGAGCTACAGTGCAGGGGTCCCGAGACAACGCAGAGCTAGCAAGCTATAGTAGTGCGAGAGGCACAGGAGTATTGCACCAGCGTAGGAAGGCACAGAGAGGTGTGCAATGGTGCGAGATGCAAGCAGTTGTTGCAGCAACGCAGAAGTCAGAGAGGGAGCACTCAGCAGCAGAGGGAGCTTTAGCATCAGTGGGTGTTTCTAACCCAATAGGGAGGTTAGTTGGGAGATCAGTTACTTACTTCTCAGTAACTGAGTCGCAGTGCAGCAGTGGGCAGCATGATGCAACATGATGAGAGGAGGTGCAGTGCAGATGCAGTGTTGGGAGGAAGGACTAGCAGCAGCATGGATGCAGAGGGAGTTGTCATACAGATGCAGCAGTGGTAGTGGCAGTGTCAGAACCATGGGCAGCAGTACAGGATGCAGTAGTGCAGAGTATGTTGGGAAGGAAGGCCTAGCATCAATACAGATACCGATGCCACATGATTAGAGTAATACTTAGCGAGGAGTATTGTTAGAGCATAGTTTTCGCTAAGAGCTACTGTCGATTTGGGGTAGCATCGGATGTGCTCTAGCCACAAAATTTGGCGGAGAGTTTGGGGCACATAAGATCTCCAATACCCATAAAGGATTTGGGCAGATTCTAAACAGATCAGGAGATATTAAAATAATTAATATTTTTAATTGAGTCCCCAAGTCTAAACTTAGGAAAAATAAAATATTAATGTGTATTAATATGAATTTGTGTTGGAATGGTCCAAAAGACATGGATCAAACCAGATCTAATCTTAGTCGTTGATTAGAGACTTAATCTCGGCTGTTGAGATTTCAACAGGAAAAGTATAAGACGAGGCTTGAGGGTCACTTGGAGAACACACCAGACTGATCAGTCACTCTATTCTTTAGAGCGGGGTTTGCTAAGAGATATAGAGTCAGTGATTAGGAGAGCAGCTGAAGGGCATTGAGTACAGAGAGACAGAGAGGCAAAGATAGTGATCCAAGAGGATCTCGAGACACTAACGGGATGGATAAGCCTCGAAATTCAAAATGGCAAAAAGGAGAATTTGGTGGCATCAATTTAAAGGGCTCGTCTTCCTAATCGCAGTGGTGGGAACAGTTCGTCAATCTAAGCTCGTATGCAAAAGATAGAGCTCTTCAAAGATTGGTATAGCAGGAGAAAAATGGGGCCCACAGTGCGCCACACGGCATCCCAGTCAGCATGTGAGACCCACATGCAGCTTGACACTTAGCATCCCTCTAGTGGCCTCCTAAACTTGCATAAGCAACAAACGACATTTTGGTTATAACAATAATTTTTATATAGTTATTAAACTAACTATATAACAAAGACCCAAATTTTAATATATAAACCAAAATCCAAATATATATATATTAACCAAAAAACTAAATATATATATATATATATATGGTTAATCCTACCACAATGGCAGGAACCAACCCCAAAATTTTTTTAAATAGTATGGTTCTTAAAACCCGACCACTGAATCAAACCATATTATATATATATATATATATATATATAATATATAATATTTCGAATCCCAACCATATATTATATATAGCTATAGTATATCCGTATAATAAACAATATATATGTTGCAACGGTATATATATATATTATGGTTATATATAAACCATATATGATATGGTCAAAAAAACAAATCAACAAATCATAAATAAAACCTTTGAAACCTCCAACGCATAACATGGTGGGGGTAAGATTATGGGTAGCCATATCAGTCCAAACAACCACCGTTTACCATAGATTTCGGACACCAATCCGCAGCAAATATCCGTTGACCATTGAAGGGGTATGGGGGCTTGGGTAGGCGGCCACGTAGGTGGTCCCACCACCCAAAGCCACCCACAAGGTAACTAAAAAACACAACCAAAGTTAATCCGTATTCATGAGGGGATTGGTGTGGGCCGCCCAAATGGCGGGCCCGCTACCCAACAAAGCATTTAAATATATTGTTTGGGTTTTAAAATGATATATTATTTATGGTTGGGGGTTTTGTTATAACAATATGGTAATATTAGAGGGGGCAGGATTTGACTTCTTGACCTCCCTCAACCAATTCCTAAAGTTTACCACTACCCCAAGCTGTCTCATTGGTAACTCCGCCCAAATTTCTATATAAACTCAGTCTTTTAGCTAGAGCAGGAGGAGGAGATCAACAGGCACGTTTTTCAAGGCAAGGAGAGCAAAATTTTTGAAAATGGTGATTTTGGTCCAATATTAGAATTGGGCAAGTTTTATATCGATTTTGCACCTCTCAGCGACGAGAATCCAACAGTAGTGTCAGTTTTGCAACATAACTCTCCAATTTTTGGGCATTTTTCAGCATGGAAGTATAATGCTCCATTTTTGTAACTGATGAATGTAACTCCTTTTGATGCCATTTTTAATAAATGAAGGCCTTCCCATTGATCGAGCAGGGCCCGAAGATGTAGTTCAGGAGGGACAAACTCCGTTATCAAGTTCTTGTCTTCTTGTCTTCTTATGTTCTTCTTCATCTTTCTCTCACATGTGCACATTTAAAATTTCTCTTTGGTTAAGCTACAAACTGTATATGTAATTCTTTTAATGCATCTATAAACAAAAGATAACCTGGATCAAGTGGTATCAGAGCAGGTGTTTTTAGATGTGAATTGCATGTTTGTATGCTAACGAGAAACAGGCTCCAAAGAGGCGAAGGGGAGTTACAACCTCTCGATCCCGAGGTAGGACATGCACCTCGAAGAAGGAACATGGCAGACGACGAGACTCGGCATGATGAGGAGGCGAATTTTCACAAGACTTTCTATGTGATGGCAGATCGTGTTGAGAAGTTATTCTCAAAGCTCGAAAAACTAGAAAACGCGGAAGGGAAAACTCCAGAAGAACAAGGTTCAGTACATGGAGATGATGATGGAGGAGATCCACCTCCTTCTCCTTCCACAAGTGGAAGTTCTTCCTCTTCTTCTCACCATCATAATAATCGAAATTCCAAAGATGCATCTAAGAAACCTTTTTATATGTTAGATGTTAAATTTGATCTCCCCGTGTACAATGGTAAAAGCAATGCAGAGAAACTCAATAATTGGATTAGGTAGATCGAGATCTACTACAGGATTCAGCAAATCATGGAGGATGAAGCAAAGATTCAGTTGGCGTCTTTGCAATTAACCAGCACTGCTCTCGTTTGGTGGGAAAGCAAAGTGCAAAGCAACAAGAATGTTGGTAATCTTTATTCCTCTTGGCCTAATTTCATTTCTACAGTAAAGGCACAATTTTATCCATTGGGTTACATGCAAAAAGCTTTAATGAACTGGCAGTATTTAAGGCAAGGCAAAGGTTAGGATGTTCAGAGTTTTACAGAAGAATTTAGGAAGCAAGCACTAAATTTGGGTATTGCACTTGATACACCTGAAATTGTAACTAAATACATTGGGTCGTTACATAATTATATTAGGCAATCATTGTTATTGTTTGAACCAACCACCATTGATGCAGCCACCGTAAAGGCCATTCACATTGAGAATAGGGGCAAATATGATAGAGATGACCAATCAAAGAGAACAGCAACAGTCAAGAGAAGGGGAGCAAAGTCCTCTTGTACACATTGTGGGAAAGAGGGGCATGATGAAGAAAATTGTTGGAAGCTAGACCCTGAACTAAGACCTGAAAAGAATGACAGAAATGGGAAACAGAAGGTTGTCGCCACCGTACAGCAAAGCCAAGATTCCGAGTCAGAGGAAGATGAGAAAATCATAGCTATGGTATTTGCACGAGGTAGCCCTGTTGACTTTGGGTCTGACTCTGGTGATGAGATGAAGTTTGCAGCTCAGGGGGTCGCGACAAGAGGGCCCATTGATTTGGGGTCTGATTTTGGGAATGAATCAAGGATCTCAACCGATATAACAAACAGGACACTTCCCTTAGCAGGACTCCAAGAACTTGAAGAAATGAACCATCGCATGCAAGCAAAGAATGTTGGAACTAAGAAGGCTTCTACAGGAGGCAAGGGATGAAAACCAAAGGTTACTACGCTAGTTGCAAGCCAAGGATGAGGCCTTGGAATAGTCGCAACATAGCCATCGGGAGGTAAAAAGCGATTCTCCAATTTCATATGATTTTCATGATGATTAATTTGCTGCTTTTGAAAACCATACTACAGGGATTGGATCCAAATTAATGAAGAAAATGGGATATCAAGGAAGGGGCCTTGGCATCAAAGGTCAAGGCATCATAAACCCCATCAAAGTCAAGGAGTTGCCGCACCATGCAGGACTCGGATACACCAGGAAGGAAATGAAGGAAAATTCCAATATAGCTAGTAACCAGCCAACAACAGAAAATGAAATTCCTTCCTCACAATCCAGCAATAGTGAGGGCTCCATGAACACCTTTCGAAGAAACACCAAGGGGAAGCGCCCCAAGGCAGCCCCGAAAGTTTGGAGGAGAAAGAATCGTTGTAGTTATTGCAACAAAGAGGGACACCAACAAACCACGTGTCCAATGCTCCATGTTACAGAAACATCACCAGAGGAGCTGAAATATGAACATGTTCCACAGATGAATCTGCACCAGTCACAATGGTCTGCTTTGTTAAGATGGTTTTTCTAGGAGTAGTAGCTTGTTATGGCCACCATTGTAAATCATACGTTGCAATGTAAAAATGATGGCGTGTTTCCCATCACTTCAAGACACAATGACGATATTTTGGCCTTTCCTTATTAGTATTTGAGACATTAATTACTTTTTATGTAATCCTTGGCCAATGAGTGTGTGCTATGAACTCTTGGCAAGGAGAGGTTGTTGAGTCATGTGTGGTGTGCATGATTGCAAGAATGTACCAGTTTCACGTACAGGAGATTGACAGTGTGGATTGATAGTGTGCTAATGCTTTTGGAGGACCAAAAGCTCCTCAATGGGGAGGATTGATCTAGGAGGATATCGAGATACTAAGGGGATAGATAAGGCTCAAAATTCAAAATGGCAAAAAGGTGAATTTGGTGGCATCAGTTGAAAGGGCTCATCTTCTTGATCACAGTGGCATGAATAATTCGTCAATCTGAGCTCGTATGTAAAAGATAAAGCTCTTCAAAGATTGGTATAGCAGGAGAAAAATGGGGCCCACAGTGCACCACATGGCATCCCAGTCAGCATGTGAGACCCACATGGCAGCTTGACACTTGGCATCCCTCCAGTGGCCTCCTAAACCTGCACAAGCAACAAACGACATTTTGGTTATAACAATAATTTTTATATAGTTATTAAACTAACTATATAACAAAGACCCAAATTTTAATATATAACCAAAATCCAAATATATATATACAAAACTATATATTTATATATTGTATATGGTTAATCCTACCTTGTACACTGGGGACCCTTTTTAAAATGTATGTTTTACCCACCGAATCAACATATATATATATTCAAATCCCAACCATATATATATATATATATATATATATTTCGCATATAATAACAATATATTGTTGCAAACATATATTTTTATTATAGCGGAATATATATATATACTATGGTTTATAATATAACCATATATGATATGGTCAAAAAAACAAATCAACGAATCATAAATAAAACCTTTGAAACCTCCAACGCATAACATGGTGGGGGTAAGATTATGGGTAGCCATATAAGTCCAAACAACCACCGTTTACCATAGACTTCAGACACCAATCCGCAGCAGATATTCGTTGACCGTTGAAGGGGTACGGGCGCTTGGGTAGGCGGCCACATAGGGTCCCCCCACCCACAAGGTAACTAAAAAACACAACCAAAGTTAATGTGTATTCATGAGGGGATGGGTGCGGGCCGCCCAAATGGCGGGCCCACTACCCAACAAAGCTTTTAAATATATTGGTTGCGTTTTAAAATGATATATTATTTATGGTTGGGGGTTATGTTATAACAATATGGTAAAATTAGAGGGGGCAAGATTTGACCTCTTGACCTCCCTCAACCAATTCCTAAAGTTTACCACTACCCGAAGCTGTCTCATTGGTAACTCCGCCCAGATTTTTATATAAACTCAGTCTTTTACCTAGAGCAGCAGGAGGAGATCAGCAGGCATGTTTTTCAAGGAAAGGAGAGCAGAATTTTTTAAAAGGGTGATTTTGGTCCAGTATCAGAATTGGGCAAGTTTTATATCAATTTTGCACCTCTCGGCGATGGGAATCCAACGGTGGTGTCAGTTTTTGTAGCAGAGTTCTCCAATTT
>APFE031720370.1:0-20511 GCA_000404065.3 Pinus taeda
AAAAAGTAGTCTTTTCTATTACTGTAACAAGTCTTTTACATAAGCCAATATAAACTCTGTTTTTTCATAAACATCCAACCCTCATTACATCAGAGTCTTCACTATATATAGAAAAATAATCTTAACTACTTTGAGTCTCCTCCTCCAGCATGAGGGGAGCTTGATGGCTGTCATTAACTACCCCTATCTATTTTTAACAGACTCATTAAATACACTAAGTGTTGAGCTGTAATTACAAAGAGTCCTAATCAAACTAAAACTCTAACTTTATTATCCTCGTAACATGATTCTTTTCTTGATCTTTGACAGTTGTCTGCTTTTGGTTAGGCTGAGATGACTGAGCTACAGGTGCAAAGAATCAGGCTGACTTTGGATACATGAAGGCACTGATTGGTCATTTATCACTAGGATCAAAACCCCTGTTTTTCCGGTCCCTGTCTCCTACCATCCTTCGAAAAATAAGCAACATGACCCAGTTCTTTAATACCCCAAAATTTATGAGCATCACCATATTTTAGATGCGTTGGAAGCTTCGTTGATAGCCATGTGTATAAACCAAAACAATACTCCTCGTATGCCATTTCTGTTAAACCCTAATTGGTCATAAAGTACCTTTACAAAAGTTTAACTTGAGACAAAAATTTTACCTTTACGAAAAGGCACACTTGTCATCCTCTGAATAGCTAGGATAGCCTTAAGTGATATCCCTTATGTTTCTTAGGCGTTTCCTTCAAAAATTTGCTGACCTCACCATTAAACTGCTCATTTTCCTTATAAAACAACACCTACAGTAGTTTCGTAGCGCGCTACGAAACTGCTGTTTTTGCTAAAACAGAGTGTATTTGCCTTGAAGCATCTTTTGCTTGAACTCATGACTTCTTCAGACCTCTTCTACAAGTGTTAGGGACCTATATGACTTCAAAATGATGGAGCTTAAACAAAATTGATCAAAACTTAGAAAGACACCTTTTCCTTCAAATCAGTGAGCTAGTTTACCTAGCTGTTTCTTCAAACTGGTAACCTCCTTCTTTAAAGCTTTGTTTTCTGATCTCAGGCTCATGTTCAGATTTCTTATCAGTTTAGCCTGCTTGAGGGCTGGTACCGTCCTGTACTTGTTTGAATTTCTGCCTCACCTGATAGCTGATAACTGTTGATACAATTTGATGGATATGACAGCTGTGAAAAAATGGCTATGGATTCGAACAAATCCACAATTTCGTAGCGCAGCCAGTGCAAAATATGCACTACGAAATTACTTTAAAGCATGTTGCGCTGCGAAAGTGCTGAAAAGGATTTATGTGCCTTTGGCAAACACTCGAACTGATGTGAACAATTTATAACTTTTTCTTGAGTGATAACAGGTACATTATGGGTGTCTCTGGCTAGAGGAGCCAATACCCATCACTGGTAGACTAATCCATAGAATCACGAGGCTACCATATTCAAGGGAGAATCCCGCTATGATATTTGGTGGAAAGGTGGGCGAACTGGCCCTCACGGAGGCCATGAAGAAAAAGTTTGGACTAGTAAAGAAGTTGTGCAGCTATGGGATTACAAGTATTTTAGACCCTGCAGTCAAAGTGGCCAAACAAATATTGGAAGGGAAGGTCATGTGAAAGAGTCAGTTCGATAAAGTACCAACAGTTGTCGTAGCTCTAGTGGCCCAATGTGCAGAGGGGGTTCAGTTTAATTGGGCGTGCTACCTTTGCAGTGAGTTCCTTGCAAACTGTCATGAGGCACACGATCCAAAAAGACCTTCTACTATGCGTGGTTCTTGCTGTCGATCATACTGGTAGCCTAGGAGCTACCCGAAGATAGTGAATTTCCCTTGATCACGCCAGACCTACCTGAGGCCACCAAGTACACTTTGCTATGGGCGACTAAGAATCCCCAACAGATCAAGGACATCAAGGGCTTTTGGATCTTGATGGATATTTTTGTGCACATGGCCATCAACCACAAGCCATGGTTGTCACCTACTGTCTTTGATAAATTACAATCATACGCATATTTTAAGGCTGATTTACACCACGTATCCATCAGGGCGCGAAAGGACCCCGAGAAGAAGTTGCATGACTTTCCCTACTTAGCCAAGGATGATGCAATTAAGGCATTTATTGACAATTGGCTGGAAAAATGGCACACTGCCCTGGATTTAACGGCGAGATCCAACAAGACAGCCGCACAACGGAAGAAGGATGAAGCTAAGCTCAAGATGGAGTAGTTGGCCGAGAAAAGGAGGAAGGAGGTTGAGGATAAGGCTAGGGAAGACCACGCTACCACACATGATATAGGTGGAAAAATAGGAGGAGAGGAACATGACTCCGATAAAGAGAAGTTGCCCTCCCCAAAAGAAGAGGAAGAAGAGAATGATTTGATAGAACAAGGAAGAGCAGAACCGCAGACACCTCCGTTCCATATCAAGTGTCTAAGGGGACAAGAAAAAGTAGGGTTGCGGAAGAAGTCCAAGGCCAACGAGACGTCCATGGACTCGATAACCCTAGCAGAGGGGGATCTGAATGACATTCGGGATACTGTGTGGGATGCCACTGTGGAACCACTGCAGCAGTTTGAGCAGCAATAACAGTAGGCGTTGGGGGCCATTCAGGCGAATCTGCGAGAACTGCAGATTTGGACAACACAGACCGACGCAACATCCACTAGTTTGGCCATTGGTACTTTAGAAGACACTTGGATGCTGTGTGTGAAGGAATCTTGAGCCATAGTGCTGCCAGATGGGGCAATGATGATAGAGACTAAAGCTGACAAGTTCACTATCAGTGCACTCAAGGGAGTAGGACTGAACTTGGCAGTACTTCTTAGCGAGGCACTCCACCTATTGCAGGATGGGGTGATTGTGGAGCTAAGGGCTTAGGAATAGCATTCTTTGCAAGTGATTACTTAGAAAAATATCAACTATAGTCAGATGGGCATGCAACAAGACTCTGCCCTCTTATCCATGATGTAACTCAATGACACGAATCAGTGCATGATTAAGGTCGTGGAGGAAGAAAAACATTGTAATTTTATGCTAATTTTTAGCATGTGTTAATGAAGTTATTTTTAGTGATTCCACTTGTATTGAGTCCTAATAAGACCTTAATTAACAAAAAAATTCACCCCATATCATTTGCACTTGATTAGGTTAGTCATTTGGTAGGTTAACTAGCTCACTAGTTCTAGAATTTCTCATTTTTAGCGTAGTAATTTTCTCCTATTTTTTAGTACATGTTAATAAGAGTATTATTCCACTTGGATTGGAGTCCTATGAAATCCTACTTAAATAAATAAAAAATCCCATCTCATTTTCATTTTATTTTTTTGGGCATTCAGTAAGTTATCTCAAGAAGTAGAGATCATGTAGCAATTTGCTTTCGAGATCTTCCTTACCCAAATTCACACTAAATTCATGTTAGAAATAGATTTATAGCCTATGAATGCTCTGAGGCCACTTTGGTTGAGTGGAGGCTTGGTTAGGTCACCATTTAGCTCTTACAATCCTTGCTTACTAAATGTTAATTTACATTGTTTCTTGTTTCTTGTTTCTTGCTTCCTTTCTATAATTTACTTTATGCAAAGTGTGATTTCCTTCTTGCAAGAGTAATATAGGACTTTTCTTTTCTTGGAAAATAGAATAGGTTTCCTTCAATTTCATTTCATTTCATTTCCTACGAGATATATTATATTTACTTAATTGTCATTATGCCTTACCTTTTTGCAAATAGAATAGATTTCCTTTCCTTTCCAAGTAGAATAGGTGTGTTTATTGTTATTGGTGGCTTACCTAGATCTTCTTTCATTGGAATTTGTTTCATTTCTTTCTTTCACTTGCATCAGAGGGATTCGTACCAGGAAGAGGAAGGTTCCTACTGCACATATAGTTCTGACCCCTATTAAGTTTGTATGAACCCGGGGTTGATAATTTAATTTGATAGCCTCGGGAGTTGCAACATTCTTGTTGCAATACTGGGGCTCATTAATTTTTGGTATCATTGTCAGGTTTGGTGTCAAAGCAAGAACTCTCTTTTTCTTTGAATGATTCCCTCTTTCTTTTCTCTAAAAACAAAAAAACTTACATTAGGCATATTCCATTGCTTTACATTAACATTCTCATTCAAACAATTTTATAAAATCAAAAATATTTCTTCAACACCACAAACCCCACTTGATCATGTGCAGGTAGAAGAAGAAGGTTTCATAGATAAATTAGAAGGAGGTACGGAGCAGCCATAATTTGTCAACTTATATCAGCAAGATATGAATTTCCCCTCCTCTTTCAATACAAGCTATAATGCACAATTTCAACCTTGTTATCCACCTAGCACCTCACCTTGGTCTCCATGGTCTTATCCTTCCCAATGGTGTGATCCATATTTTCCTCAATATTCATGGTCTTATCCTCCCTAAACAGGGAAATTTTTAGGGGCTAATATTTGCAGGTGGCATATTTTCCAAATAAAAGATTTGTCAATTTCCATTTTTTTCTAAAAATAATTCACCCAAATTTTATAGTATAAAATTATTTTACCTTTAAAATCACCAAAAATTTATATATACTAATATAAATTAATTAGAAATCTAAATATTAAAAAACAATTAGACGTTTTACAATTTTCATATTAGGGACTAGCATTATTCGCCAAAGTTTCTAAAATTTAAAATAAATTTCCATCGTTAAAATTTTCCCTATCCCCAACCTATCATTCCTCTTTTACATCCATATCAACACCAACCTCCTCAGTGGGGTGATCCATATTTCCCTCAATATCTTCATTTCCCGATGAGCCTCATCATTAGGTAATTATATGGGCCTTAATTCACCTCCTAGCTTAGTTAAACCAACTTTTCTCACAACGTATTACATGTTTTGATCATATTTTGTTTAAAGAGATGAGTTAGAGTGAGATATCATGCCTAGTGGACAAATATGCATTGAATGTAGGTTTGGAAGAGAAAATTAAGGAATTTTGGGAAGACTAAGGTTTGAAACTTTAATGGGACAAAGGAGAGAGATTGTAGGAGGTAAATCCTCCTCATTTACTCCTCCTCCACTCGAATATTCCTCCATTAATCACACCATCTCGGAGTGCAAGTAGCCAAGTCATGAAGATTAGAAGGTAGCCGAGCAAGTGATAGACAAGGAGTTAGTTCATCTCGAGTTTGGGAGCCAAGCCTCCCTAAATTTAAGGAAGTCATTGGATACTTCGATTGTATAAGTAGAGAGGCCTAGAGCCTCATTAGGATTCAAATTTTTATTTCAAAACACTAGTTATTTTCGAGCTCCAGACTTGTGGAAGACTTTTGATGTAATTTTCTATTTTGGTAATAAGAATGAGATTTTTCTTGATTCAATATTGAGTTAACTCAGATGGATGAAGCTCTTGGGTTAGGACCCAACCCTAGCAACAGAGGCTCCTCTTCTTGTATCTTTATGCTTAGTTTTATAGATTCATGGTTAAATTGTCTTTAGATGTCTTTCATTGCAAGTAGCGTAGATTTGATTAATGTTTATTAGTTTGCTTCCATTTGTGCCTTAATTTAACAGTAGGTTAGAAAGGATAAAAGAGGCACCACAAAGATGGAAGTAGGTGTATTGGCCTCACTTCTTCCTTCTAGGATCATGATTTGAGGAAAATACCCTTATGCAGCCCAGAAAGATAGATTTCCATTTCTTTCATGATATTTAGAGTTTGGTGTACTTAAACTAGCATTTGATCATTTTTGCAAAGTAGGATTTCATTGCCATCTCTTCTATGTTCATTCTTGCATTAGATCTCATCCATGATTCAATTTTATTCAGCTAGTTATTCATGCGTAAGGTAGATAGTTAGTTCATTAAAATTTTCTTTCTAGCTCATGAGAATTCTTCCTGTTTACATGAATTTTTGGAAATTACACATGTTTGATGTAGAGCAGGTACTTCAGAAGTAGACATAGATCTCATAGCCAACAATTAACTTCCAATTTCATCCACCCATAGGCATTCCTTGTTTTCATCAAAATCTTCACCAATTTCATCATTTTACATAGAAATTTCCCATGCATTTTGAGTGAATCCAACCATCTCCTAAACTTGGTTTTGGGTTATGAGTGGTCCTAGGCCTTTTGTCACTCCATTCAACCCATCAACCACCTTCCCTTAGCCTTCCATCACCTCCAACACCCATCGTTTTTCTCACGACTACATCCTATAGAAATTCAAGGAATCCTATAGGTTTCTAGTACATCCTCTAGGTTTTCCTATAGTGGCTTGTTTTGAGGCTGAATGGAGGGAAAACCTCTAGGAAGCCTCCGACAGTCACACAAGGGTCCCTCAAACCTTCCAACCATCTCCTGAACCTTCTAGCCATCCACCAACATCCCTAAACCACCTGCCACATCACCAAAATAGATTATTTTGCACACTTGATTGATCATTAAAAGCATAAAAAGACAAAACGTATTGATTACAGTCCTTTACATGCATAACAATTGTGTTTTATGTTTTTAACTTCCATTCTTAAGATAGTAGCATTTTATTCATGTTAGTTTAGCATCATTGCAAAGCATAGCTCTTAGCAGTTAATTAGGAAATGGTGTGCCTTAGCATTGAATGTCAGTCTTTTTCATTATTGTTGTAGATCAACTCTCTCTTAGAGTAGATTTCTATTTCTTTCATCAAGAACCAAGCTTCCTCTGAATCCATAGAAGTTTGGCTTGAAAACCCTAGTGGTCTCTTGCCAGTGGAATAGTGACGAAAGGCAGAGCCATCACTTTTACTTTTGTATACAACACTGTCACCTCTAAGTTTGCACGAACCTAGGGTTGATAAAATAAAGCTGGTAGCCCAAGAGTTGCAGCATTCTTGCTGCAATATTGGTGCTTATCGTACACCAACCTCCTCAATGGGGTGATCCATATTTCCCTTAATATCCTCAATATCCTCGATATCAAGCTCAATGTTATCCATCCTATCCACCTCCACTACAATCACATCCTCAGCCACAACCACTTAAAATACACACTCCTACTCAGCTACCTGCACAACCATTTCCAAATCCAAGCAATAAAGTAACTCAACCCACTTATAACGCTGAGATACAAAATATACAAATAAATCCTCTTGATCCAAGTGATAGTCATCTTGGATTGGGAAGACTATTGCAAAGAAGATGTTTTCTTGATCCTATTAAGTAAGAACATTCAAAATAAAAATATCCAGAGGAGACTAAAGAATCATCGACCACATTTGATGAAGAGCAACCATTGGAGCTTGAGATTGAAGAATTTATATAATGCTTATCAACAGATCGTTTATGTGTTCAAGGGGATAATTGAAAAATAGTAGAAGATTTCAATGACATGGATGGAGGAGACATACAAGATGATCTAGATGATCAAGTTAACCAAGGGCATCACAACTCTATTGAATTTTGGCTCCTAAAAATCGCTAAGCAGGATCACCACTCTCTTCAATAACATTTGGCTTCATCAAGGTCAAAGCAGTTTCTCTCTCATATTCAAGTACATTTGAAAGCATATGTTTCGAGCCTACACATGATTTTATATGTCATATTGTTGTGCACTTAGATCCATTGGAAGTATTCCTATACGTGAAAGATATTTTCCTTTTTTTTCAAGTAGGGTAGGATAGAGGAATAAAAGAAAAAAAGGAAAAGAAGAAAAGCAATAAGAGAAAAAAATAAAACCATAGGTGAAAAACTCCTTTGAGGCACATGAGATTTACTCACTGATTGAAAACCTCCTTGAGGCAATCAATGAGTTGGAAATAAAAAAGAGAAAAAAAGCGAAAATATTTTAGGTGAAAAATTCCTTTGAGGCGCATAGGCTCCTACTAGTTGAAAACCTCATTGGTGCAACTAGTAGGCCTTCAAAAAATGAGAAAAAAATGAAAATGAAAAGGGAAAAAAATGATTTTCTCTAGGTATCTCTCTCTGATATATGCAGGTTCTTTCACACTTGCACAAGCAACTAAAAGTTGATCAGATAAGAAAATATCTAGTCAAGGGAAGTCAACATTGATTTTCCACCTTTTGCACCAAGATGCTCCAACATGGCTAAGAAAAACTCCATACATCTATTGTCACCCTCTCAATGTATCCCAATTTCATTTATCATCATTCCCAAGCCTTTCCCATTCATTTTCCTTGTTGTCCTCAAGTGCTACATGAAAGTTTTGTTTTTCTATAGGATTTCCAAAATACACAAGGCATAAATTGTTTTTATCATATCTCAAAAACCATGCACCCATTGGCCGATTTGTTGGATGAGGATATGCATAAGGATGATGGTAACATGCTTAAGAAATTTCAACAAATTCCCGTGCATACTTTTCAGGAAATTGTCCTCCATCACCTACTGCCATTTTTCATTTTTCTCGATATTCATGCACCTGTTGGCTAATATTGTTTATGGGGTGATGCATAAGGATTGCGGTAACATTCTAAAAAAAAATCAAGTCAATCAAATCTACAATTTTAAAGATATAGGTTAAACAAAGCTACTACATAATTGTCCCAAAACTGCTACATGATTGATCTAGATTTGCTACAGGATTATGATCAGTAAAAAAAGGACTGAAAATTATTTTGTTCTCCACTTAATAACAATGGAGGGGTTCCACCAAGGACTCATCATTCATTTTCTACACAATTTGACCTCTTATACACTCCCATTTCCACCTATGTCCATGAAAAACACCACTTTTCACCCCTTCTTCCATCTCTTCTAGAACCTGAACGATTGTGATCTTAATAGAGTCTATATGACTTATACAGGAAGACACCCAATCCTATAGTAGTCTACACATCCCTTTCCAGACCATAGCTAGAGCACTAGATCCAGAAGTTAGCCACCATGGAGAATTTTGAGATGATAATTATGATTCTCAAGCAGATACAAGACCTTATGTTAGCTGCTCCAAGATTCTTGATCACTCAGCAAATAACAACATCTGATACAGAAATCACATGCATGAAGGACAAACCTACATCATTAAGCATCAGTGAGCATGACAACATAAAAAAATACTTATCCTTCTTGAGAAATTGCACAGGGCATGCAAAGAAACCTTACCTTTATTCAGAAATGACATGAAAACACCAAATGATTAGGTACAACACTCACATAAAGAGTATCTCAGCATCAAACAATAAAAACAACAACATAAAACCTAGAAGACCTCCATAAACAAGGCTATCAACATTAGGAGCTCTAGCAGATTATCGCATGCAGCTTCATGATCATCAAAGGAATCCTCCACAATTGTAGCAATATCCTGCACAAAAAACACTCATGGTAAGGCACATGTATTCAACTCTCTAACCTCACCCTTTGAACCTATTCTAGCTTGAGAAAACATTAAAAGTGTGAGAAGAAGGGATTTTTATAGCCAAACTTAATAGTAGGAAGCCTCAATCTTATCTAGCAAGTCACTTAAATTTTCTCCAAAGGAAAACCACACATGTGGGAGATAAACAAGACAAAAGTGAAAAAAGACTTAAGAAAGTGGGATGTTATAATGGAGCTTAAAAAGTAGATGGGGGCCATATTAGTTAACTCAAAGAATTCCAATATTATTTTACATGCAATATCGATTAAAAAAAAGAAAAGAAGAAAAAACATAGGTGGGGCCAACCCACATAAATCAAAGTTTTGCATGCAGTGTGTTTGAAAAACAAATAAAAAAATGTGAGAGAAGAAAATTTAAAAAAAGAAAAGAAAAAATAAAAATAAAATGGTGGGCCCACCACCTTTTTGCATGCAAATTGGTTGTTACAGGCACTGCTACAAGATATTGATAGTCTTATAAAAGTTTATGACAGGTTCCCACTGGATCATACAAGCTACTGCAAGAAGTTGATAAAATGCTACAGGAAGACAAATTGATCCCAAAATGACCGCCAAAGCGTTGAATAACTTGAAAAGAAGGGGGGGGTCTTGAAAGGAAATGTAAGTAAAAAATTATTTCCACTTGCATTTGACAAAATTGTTGAAAATATATAAGTTGTCAAAGAGAAAATATTCTACATTATGTAATGTGGATTCAAGCAATTCAACAATTGGGTGGTTTGATTTTTCTTTTTAGTATGACAATTCTAGAAAAAATTCATGAGGTGATTGATTTCATCTCTTTGAAAATTGTGCAGTGTCCCTCTGCTATGAATTCCTTGTTGTCATAGAAATCTTGCTATAATGATGAAAGGATAATGTACAAAGGGTCTCTTATCTCCTTAATTTGGATTCCAAGGCTTAGGGGACATTGTAAAGTGATGAAAAGCAAAAAATAGGCTTAGGAGGCAATTCTAGTTGAGTTTTGATGAATTATGTTAAATGTTACAAGATGTTACAATATTTTATTTTGTTGGGTGTGTGTTATATTCTTTCCACCACTAGCCACATGTGCGGGGGGTTCACAGGGTGGGCAGTAGCCTCCTCTATTCGTTGCATTGTATGCATCAGGGGGTTCACAGGGGGGCGGTAACCCCTCTTATTCGTTACGTTAGGGGGTTTTAGGGGGGTGCTAGTGCCCCTGCATGGGGTCTGAGGCAGCGCCCTGAGAATTTTTTTTGGACCCTACATTAGGTGGGAATACCTACCTATGGTTTGTTGCATGGATTTTGAACATGGTTTTGGCATGATGATTTTATGCCCATGGTATTTTGTAGATTCGACCAAGGGAACTATTATTATGTTCTAATCCAAGGTTAATGGATTGGGGTTTGTGAGTGCTTTGGAATGTATATATATGTATGGTAACATTGAAAGGAACATAATGAAAAATAAATCTGGTATTCCCAGTTTTGGGATCTAGGGGAAATATCCATGTATTTGTTTTATATTCTCGTCATTGTTTATTTTTTGTTGTTTAGAATTCGTCTGTAGGTAATTTTTGTACAGGTTTAAAACCTACATTTGGTTTCGTATTTATTTTGGGTTCAAGGGGATGCCTTTGTTGCTGAGGGATTTTGCTTGGTCATGTTGTCGACCATGTTCAATGAGAGATTTGCAGGATTGATTCTTGTGGTGAAAGAAGATGGTGAGTTGTGGAAAGATAGAGATAAATAAATTTAATGGTCAATGTTTTGAGTTGTGGAAACTCAATATGAAGGATTTGCTGGTGGATAAAGATCAGTGGATCATGGTAGATCTGGGTACTAAACCAACAATAATGTCAGATGAAGATTGGGCAAAGTTGGATTAGAAAGAAAAGAGCATAATAAGGTTGTGTATCTCATATTCAATATTGTTGAATGTATCACCGGAAGCTATGACAAAGGCTTTGTGGGACAAGTTAGGGAATTTGTACCAATCTAAGTCTCTGGTGAACAAATTGTTCCTATAGAAAAACTTGTATAACTCAAGGATTAGGGATGGATACTCGGTGACAGAGCATTTGAACGCCATTAATATTGTGGTAAGCCAATTGTTTTCTATTGACATTAAACTTTCAGATGAAGGTAAGTGAATCAATTTGTTTTATTCTCTACTAGATTCGCGAGATAGTCTGGTTATTGCAATAGGTAGAAATACAACTACCTTGAAGTTTAATCAAATGAATAGCCCTAATTATATCGCTAATGCACTATCAAGAAACTTGTCGAGTTGGGTATTTAATAGTGAGGTATTTTTCTCATCTTGTGTATGTACACACATATCACATGTGAACATTCATATCTGATTCAAGAACATCAACCAAGGTATCAAGCACTTGAGATATTCTTTTTAATAACAGAAATAACAAGAATTATTGTTGCTTGAACCTAAATAAATAGGATGAAATCCCAAAAAATGTGCATATACTACTGGAGACTGGAAACATCATCCAGGTGCAATGAAAAGGACTATAAACTAGAGAAAGAGAATTTATCAATGTCATTATACAAAGACATGATTTAGTACTTGTAAGACTTAGCATCCATCACATAAAATATACCACATAATGCAAATATATATTCACAAATATCAAAAATACAAGGAGAACACTTATCATTAAATATTTTGGGCAATCGAGTTTGCAACTATGAATCTCCACCCAATCGTAGATAGATGCAGCCAATCCTCAGTTGCATCTATCACCCCCAACCTATATTTGGAAAACTGAGGGGTTTCCCTCTCTAACTTTAGTTTTCTTCTCCAATAGATTGTTATCCTATGTAGTTTGACTTTCTCTTTTTTGTTCAACAAATTAAATCTAGTCTACTTACTTCAGTAGTTTCAACCTTTCCCCCGTCCTCTACATTTTTCCCAAGAAAATTTCAAATTGCCTTCTCCTCCTACTTCAACAATTTGAATTTTCCTTTCTTTCTACTATCTTTCCTCTCACGGCTCAAACCACATTTCCCTTCCTCCTACGTTTTCCCAACCAAAATTCTATGTCTTTTCCTTGGGAATCAATCAAATAACTTCCCTTACAACCAATTTTGTCAGCCAATCAAAAGTTTTCCACTTTCTTATCTTTTATCAGGTTGTTAAATTCTAATTTTAATTGGTTGTAGTGAATGGCCAACACACTACACCAACTAGAAACTTCTCCTTTCATTCCTTTTAAAATTCTTATCCATTGCTATAAATACATAGCTGATGGGAAAATTCACATTTTCCATTTTTCTCAGCTACCAATTGTTGTGTACCAGCTCATATTTTATGTTGTAAGAAATAATTTAACAATTTCCCAGCAATTAAATTATCACGTAAATTATGCCATTTTCATTAAACTAGGATTTTTATACTAGTATAGTGAAACATGACCAAGCCAACTACATATTTCTCCAATAGCTTGTTAGTAGGAACAACAACATAAGAGTTAATCATGTAGACAATAAAAGCATAAGTTATGCCCCAATGCACCAATAAACACCATTTCGATCTAGAATGCATATATATATCCACAGTTATAAAAAATACAAGGAGAACACTTATCTTTAAAGATTTTAGGAAAATAAGTCTGGGACTATGACTGCCCACCCAACCGTAGATAGTTATAGCCAATCCTCACTTGCAACTATCAACCCCAAGCCATATTCTAGAGACTAAGGGGTCTATTTCTCAGGGGTTAAGCATAACTACCAGTTCAACCAGGAAATCAACTATTTTACCACCTCCTCCCTCCAACTGAGCTGCAACCAATGAGTGCATAGGGACACTGTGGTTCCACCTTGATTTAGGGACTCCATAACCGAAACAAAATCATATATACAACAAGTGATTCTTCAAAAACATTCCAAGAGTTTTCCCATGCTTACTTCCTCAACTCTAGTCCTTAAGGATTTCTGAGAAATACCATCTCCACCCTTTGGCTCAAGGGGATTCGAGAGGAAAATATCTCCTCACCTAGAAACGTTTTCTTCTAGAATTCTTACCAACTAGACATTACATCTCTTCTACTCTCTTTGACTTTACTTTGCTTCTCTAATGGACTATTATCATGTATAGTTCTAATTTCTTCCCTTTGCTCAACAATTTGAATCTAGTCTTCTTACTACAACAATTCCAGTGTCTCCCTAATCTGAATTTAAACATGAATGCAAGAAAGTATAGAAATAACCATAAATATAGAGATGCAGTAGAAATAATACTTCATTTCATTAATGTAAAATACTAAAATATGATTACAAATAGAAATGGAATTAAACTAGCTCAGGCGATGGTAACTTATCTATGATAAGAGATGTGGTGGCTACATGCCTCTGAACTTTGTTACAATGAGGCTAAAGGGCCTTTTTATTATTGAATAATAAGAGAAAACCCTAAATAGCCAAAACCCTAAGCCAAGGAGATGTAACACCAAGAGTTTATGGGCCCCGTTGCGGTTAGGTGGACAGTAAACCTCTCAGGGTCATGACTTGGTCATATTATCTTCGTTTGACATGCATGATACCCTATAGAAAATATATCTTAGAGGGCTATGACAGAAAATATGATTTTAGCAAAAAAATGTTGGTAGTAAATTGCCAAAAAAACGTTGTTTAGGGCCTCAAAATGGCTCCGAAAGTTTAGAACCCGAAAAAATGCTAAAATAGTAAATTGTGCTACTGAAAAACTGAAAGAGATAGTTTTGGGGATCCAAGTGGGATAGGTGGGTGGCCACCAACATCCACTTGGATCACTCCCATGTTATTTATGTTGCTCCCAACCAAAATCCCAACTCCCTTTTGCCTTTGCTACAACAATTCAAATTTTCCTTGCTTGATTTTGTATGTCCTCTAGAAGTTCAAACCATACGGCCCTTCCTCTTATGTTGTCCCAACCAAAATTCAATTTGTCTTTTCCTTGGGAATTAATCTAACAAATTCCCTAACTACCACTCTTATCGACCACCTTCATGTCTATTATCAGGTTATTAAATTATATTTTTAATTGGTTGTAGTGAATGACCACCTCGTTACACCAACTGACAACTTACCCTTTCATTTTATTTTAAAAATGTTGTCCCCGTTTCCTTTCCATCGTTGTAAAAGCATAACTAATGGTAAAATTCACATTTTCCCTTTTTCCCAACTACCAGCTATTATGTACTATCTCATATTTTCTATTTTGAAATAATTTAACAATTTCCTTATAGCAAGTAACATTCCTAGCTCTGGAATTTGTTTCCCATTACTCAACCCATATTTTTTTCTTTTTCTTTTTACAAAATTTTTACATTACACACATGAGAGAAACATAGTTGGGGTTGCCACATATTCAACAAACAATTTCATTACTCTCATCCTTGCAACGTAAACCTTCATGGATAGTTCTGATAAATATATACTTTGACATCAACAACACAACGATGTTCTAACTCATCATACTTAGTAGCAACATATCATCAGTATCATGCTTGACAACATACTACAATCAACACAAACTCTTCAACAAATTGTTTTGTCAACAAAATTACACCTTTTATATCATCAACAAGACTCTTGAAAAAACAATACACAACACTAATTCTCAGCAGAAAATTGGCCATTTATCATCAACTTCTTTATTTGAAAATCATAACACATTTCTGTAAGGAAAATCCTTAGCAAGAACATTATCTTTTTCTTAGTAATCAACAAAATATTATTGCATATTTGATCACCAGTAACATATTATATCATCAAAAACTTAATAACAACCAATCATTAGGCATAGAGTACCCTTGTAGCTAAATCAATCAGCAACCACATTACAATAGATAGTAAAATAAGTAATTTTAAATATCTGGTCCATTCTATGATTCATTCTTGAGCCTGGGGTTCTTCATACAGGTTCCAAACGCAAACACTATCATGTAATTCCATCTTTACTGTCAGAAAAACAACCAAGCAGTAAACAACAATTACCCCTATCATATAATAGTCAACATATGTTTTGTTCTCTAATCTTGGGAGTCAAACAATATGATAACAACACCATTTCATAAGCACAACAACAACAACAAAAACTTAGGCCGACAATGGTAAAAATGAGCCTCTATCATATTCCAACAATCATGTAGGTGATATACTTAACAAAAACCTTGTCAAAACAAACTCACTCTAGAAATCATGTAGGCAGTAGCACCCTGTAGTATAAAGCACTCTAACAACATTTGTTGCTAACTAAACTCATATTGTTTGATACATTTTGAAGATTCATAATGTATATGTTACACATTTTTATAGGCCCTAGGAAGCTCATTAATAGATGTTGCAGAACATACTAGATCAATAAATCATGCACATTTATTGCCTCATAACTAGTTTTTTATGGATTGTGGACTAGATTAGCAATCCACTAGCTTGGAGTCGTTTTGTCTAACTCTATCACTCATCAAATATAGAAAATTTTGCACTAGGCATAAAGACTCTAGATTAGTTTGCTAAAATCACACTTTACTATATATAATGCCTGAGAAGAGCCCAAATATGCTTGCAAGGAGATACTAGTGGAGATAGTCAATCTATCTTTTATACTCTAGAATTGGATCCAAACACATATACCATATCACACTAGATCACGACCTTGTATTCATAACACAAAGACACTAGATCACCAGTTTCACTCTTGAAAGCACTAGAATAGAGAAGATGCAACCTCAAGACTCAAGTACACACTCAACTACGAAGAGTAAGAAAGGAAATCTCAAATTCATAGCAAGACTACAATTCTAATCTATGAAAAAAGGAGTAAATTATGAATATATCTACTAATATCTCCTCCTTCAAGCATGAATATGATGTGAGCCTCCACATGGTGGAAATGAAGAAGATGGTGGCTATGGACGTTGTGTTAGTCAAACTAATGAAGATGAAGCCCCTATTGTTGGTGTTGAAGCGTGGAACTTAGGAACCAAGGGATTGAATGGGAGTGGCATATTAGCTGGATCATCATCATCATCCTAGGTAAAAGCATCCTTAAATTCTCTAATCGCAACATTCCATCCTCCAAATTGGGATCCTTTGGATTTTGGTCCCAAACCTTAAGTTCTTTACTAGTCTTTACATCATCATAGTAATGGAAAACAATCACAAGTTGTAGTGAACATAAACCAAGCTCTCTCCCTGATATAATATCAACCTATTCATTTTAACATTGTGCATGAAATAATAAGAGCTCCAACACCTCTCAAGAGAAGAAGTTTTACCACCCATGATAGCAATCACAATGCCACGGTTTGTAGAACTGGAGTAGCACCTCTATGCATGTTCCACCACTCAAGAGAAGAGAAAATATCTCAATCTCTAATTGCATGCACGCTCCCAAATGGACTAGTGTTAAGTTTATAGTTTCTCAAATATTTTCATAGCATGGAAGAATCCTCCTCATCAGGGACTAATTTATCCAATCCTTTCATATAACCATTTAGAACCTCTGGATCTAGGTTTGGTTTTCTCCTACTCCCCCATTAGGTGTTGGTATTGAAATCCATGATGGATGTTAGTATTTAGGTGTCAAAAAATATGCTAAGGCATGCAGTCAAATGTTTAGCATATCCCATCATTTTTCCACCTCTACATGAATATAATTGTACAAGGTGATATCTTTAGGCTCAATAATTTCATTAATATTCCCCAACACACCATCCATTTTCTCATACACCTCCCCAATTATCAGCTAATCTGAATCCGCAAACTTGATTATGTTATAAATTGGTTTGATGAATTGCAAAACGTATTTAATTTGTGACCAAAATTAATTTTCAAGAATAGTGTCCTTGGCTACATTAGCACCATCTTTATCAATGTTAATTTCCTCCCATGATTTAGAGGTCAACATATTAGTTAAAGTTTGTCTCACCTTCACTAATCCCATAAAGGTGAGGTAATAACTTGCAAATCTTGTTTTTGCAAGTTTAAGCAACTGAAACTTGGAGTATGTTCCATAAAGTTAGCTTACCCTTGTATTCCCTATGATGAATTTAATGAATTGCTTCCCTCTCTTATGAATCTCATTAATCCATCCACATTATTTATTCTTCACAATATCATGCATCAAAAGGTTCACTATGTGAACCAAACACGCAGACCAAAATATGTGTTGATGATTACACTCAATAATTTTTCTTGTTGCATTACAATTTGCTACATTATCAGTGATCACTTAAACCACATTATTAGGACCAACATCTTTGATTAATTACAATAAGATACCTGCAATTTTTTGGGAAGTTGCACCACTAGAAGAAACACCAATGTTGTAGTGAACATAAACCAAGCTCTCTCCCAAATATAATATCAACCTATTCATTTTAACATTGTGCATGAAATAATAAGAGCTCCGACACCTCTCAAGAGAAGAAGTTTTACCACCCATGATAGCAATCACAATTTCAAGGTTTGTAGAACTGGAGTAGCACCTCTATGCATGTTCCACCACTCAAGAGAAGAGAAAATATCTCAATCTCTAATTGCATGCATGCTCCCAATCCTTTCATATAAACATTTAGAACCTTTGGATCTAGGTTTGGCTTTCTCCTACTCCCCCATTAGGTGTTGGTGTTGAAATCCATGATGGATGTTAGTATTTAGGTGTCAAAAAATATGCTAAGGCATGCAGTCGAATGTTTAGCATATCCCATCATTTTTCCACCTCTACATGAATATAATTGTACAAGGTGATACCTTTAGGCTCAATAGTTTCATTAATATTCCCCAACACACCATCCATTTTCTCATACACCTCCCCAATTATCAGCTAATCTGAATCTGCAAACTTGATTATGTTATAAATTGGTTTGGTGAACTGCAAAACGTATTTAATTTGTGACCAAAATTAATTGTCAAGAATAGTGTCCTTGGCTACATTAGCACCATCTCTATCAATGTTAATTTCCTCCCATGATTTAGAGGTCAACATATTAGTTAAAGCTTGTCTCACCTTCACTAATCCCATAAAGGTGAGGTAATAACTTGCAAATCTTGTTTTTACAAGTTTAAGCAACTGAAACTTGGAGCATGTTCCATAAAATTAGCTTACCCTTGTATTCCTTATGATGAATTTAATGAATTTCTTCCCTCTCTTATGAATCTCATTAATCCATCCACATTATTTATTCTTCACAATATCATGCATCAAAAGGTTCACTATGTGCACCAAACACCCAGACCAAAATATGTGTTGATGATTACACTCAATAATTTTTCTTGTTGCATTACAATTTGCTACATTATCAGTGATCACTTAAACCACATTATTAGGACCAACATCTTTGATTAATTACAATAAGATACCTGCAATGTTTTGGGAAGTTGCACCACTAGAAGAAACACCAAGAACATTTATCAAATTTTGGTTTCTAACATTTATCCACCCATGTGATAGAATGGATACCCAAAATCCACTCACTGATTTGTAAAACATGTAAAAACTTTGAGAATATTTTCTTTTTCTCTTTCTAATAACATTGTTCTAGGTTTCACATAGTTGGGGCTCTTGTATCCTTTTGGGGCTTCATTTATGGCCTTAACCATATCATGCCACTATGGAGAGAGAAGCACATTGAATGGTACACCACAAGCACAAAGAAACCAAACTATCTTTCAATTCACATCATCCCTCCCAACAACATTAAGGAAATCCCCTATTGTTCTTATACTTTCATAGCTTGCATAAATATGATGAGGAGATGAGCTACCAAATTTAGAGGTTGCACTTGATTCATAATGAGTTTTTTTTCTTGTATTTTTTTTTTTTGAAACCTCTTCTATTTGGATTTATTTTCTTCTTTGTTCAGCTGGAACCTTTGGGAAAATATCTATCCCCATGATACCCTTTTTTCATAATTTCCCAAAACCCATGAAGATGCCTCCTCACATGGGTATATGAACCACTATATGGTTTTCCTCCATGACAACCATGAGGGCATAAAAATGTGTAGCTTCCACCACCTTTTCCCCCTTCAAGTTTGGTCACAAAATTCCACAAGGGTGTCAATGTAGCTTTCCCCTCTAGCATTTCAATGTTTTCTTCATTCCCTTCCTCTTCATCATACATTAGGTCACTCATATGTGGACCACTATCCTCTTGTTCTTGTTCCCTTCTATTCCTATTCCCCCTTGCCATCATGAAGCTAAAAGAGGAATGATACATAAAATCCAAAAGAACACCATTTTGGAATATGAATATAGATGGACAACCTACAATGAGATGAGAAAATAGAAAGAATGTGGAAAGTAGGAGAGGGAGGAGAAAAAGTAGAAACAACAATGAAAAAAAAATGAGGGTGTTTGGAGTTTGAACTTAACTCTTTAGCTCTTGTAATGGAAGCCCTTCTTTACTCCTCCAAGCTTCTCCTCCTTCACTACTCCTAGCTCCTCCTCCTTCACTCCTCCAAGCTCTCCTCAAGCCTTTCTTCTCAAAGCTATCTTCTCCTCTCAACTCCTCTCTTCTCCTTTCTTCTCCAAGCCCTCCAAAAATAAAAGAGTGAGAAAATGAGAGGGATAAATGAGATTTATCCCCATTTATCATTTCCATAACTCAACCTAAACCCACCCCCAACTCAGGTTAGAAAAAATGAAAACAAAAATAAATGATTTTTTGGGTCAGCCATGCAGAACCACCCATTGGGAATCGGATCCATGCATAGCCTACCATGGATCCGAGGTGGATCCGTCGCTAAATCCACAATTTAGAAATCTAAAACAATGGATCGAGCCGACACAGTTCCAAAATTCGCGGAACCGTGCTTTCTAACTCGATCTATTTTTACCTTAAAGTTTCTTCCCATTAGGTAATGTCACCATTGCTTAGTGCATGTAGTATTGCCAACATTTCCTTCTCATAAATAGGTTTATATAAATAATTTCCTTTGATTGGAGGAATTTGAAAAGAAATGGGTATTCCTTATTTCATTAAAATAGCACCAATTCCATTTCTTAGGCATTACATTCCACAATAAATGTTTTTGTGAAGACTGGCATAGGTAAGACCAGTGCTTGGCACATTTCCTCTTTAAAATGTTCAAAGGCCTTAATTTCTTCTAGAGTCCAAGAAAATGCATCTTTCTTCAGTAATGTTGTTAGAGGTGTTTCTATTGTCTCGTAATCCTTAACAAACTTT
>APFE031720377.1:0-17671 GCA_000404065.3 Pinus taeda
CCTCCTCTGATGCCTCCTCCCTCGCTACTGCCTCCACCTTCACCCACATCTCCTTCTCACCACCTCCTCCTCCTCCTCCTCCTCTACTTCCATCTCCTCCTCCTCCTCCCCCACTTCCTTCTTCCCCACGTCCAACTCCACCTCCTCTACCTCCTCCACCTCCTCCTCTACCTCTGCCTTCACCTCCACCTCCTCCTCGGCCTCTCCCTTCACCTCCACCTCATCCTCCTCCTTTGCCTCTTCACTAACAAAGTTCTTATAAAGGTGATTAAAATTACGTGTGGCCACCTATGATTTCCAATATCAAAGTTGTAAGGGTGGTGAAAAACAAAAGTGAAAACAGAGTAATTGAAGTACGTTGTAGTTTAGGAGGACAACATTTTCATGTTTTATTTGGAAAAAAAAAATAGGTTTGACTATTTTCCACATATTCATATTTCAACATGTCTATATTTAAAAGTATTAAAAATAATTTTCATATTTAAAAATACAATTTAGAATACTCAATGTATTTTTGTATTAAAAATTTCAAAAATATATCATGTAAGTGTCAAATTCCAATTCCAACCAGAAAAACAAAAAGCTGAATCTATGCTGAATCTATTTTCATATTAGAATATAGAAAGAAAAAAAAAACGTGAGACATCAAAGTTTATCACCCACCCAAGGAACATTTCCAATATAGAAAGAAAAAAAAACCTGAGACATCAAAGTTTGTCACCCACCCAAGGAACATTTCCAATCCATCATTTAACAAACCAGGAAAGAGGTGAATGTTTGCAAGAATTTCTATGTTTTTTACATCATAATTTTGGGGTTACGTGTATCAATGATTGATGTCTCCGTAACCATAAGACCAAAGTTCAGTGAAAAGGACTGATATAGTAATTGAGGACGAATCTTAGATGAGGAAGTGTTCAGACTTTTCAATGTGTGAACAAATGTATAATGAAACAGGAAAAGTATCAATATGTGAAAAGTATCAATAAGTAATTCCCATAGTTGTAGAAAAATAATTATAAATCATTGTTCAACATTTCAAATGTGCAAACAAAATTATCCAAAAAAAACGATGTAATTTTTTTTTATAAACAACATGTCTATAAACGATATCCATAGCTATAGAAAAAAATTATAAACAACATATCCATAAAGGATATCCATAGTTTCACAAAAAATTTATAAACGCACTACATTGTGCAAAGAAAATTGTCGATAAACGTTATCGATAGTTGTAAAATGTTTTTATAAACCATACTTAAAGCAAGGCTCGAAGAATAGGCATGGCTTCAAAGATTCAAACAAAATAAACATATCCATAGTTGTAGGAAAAAATTATAAACAAATATGGAAAAAGAAAAGGCATGGAATGTTAACCTAATTTGAATGGACAGAAATGGCTACTTACCTCAAGCCTGATTGGAAATAGAGTTATGAAGTCAGAAGGGCGTTGAGCGTGGATCAAACACATGATCTTCATATATTGAGTCTCACTCTCTCTACACAAAGATACAGATGGAACACACAATCTTCACAGGCATGGCTTCAAATGTGCAAACAAAATAAACAATATCCATAGTTGCATAAAAATATTATAAATAAAGGTCGAAGAAGAAGAGGCCTAGAATGTTAAGATAATTTGAATGGACAGAAATGACTACTTACCTCAAACCCGATTGGAAGTAGATTTATGAGGTGACAGGGGTGTTTACCGTGGATCAAACACATATATTCAGTCTGACTCTCTCAACAGAGATACAGATCGAACACATGACCTTCAATCATATTCAGTCTGACGCTCCCCCATCAAAGATACAGATCAACACACGATCTTCATATATTCGTCACCCTCTCCCAACAAAGATACAGAGCCAACAAAATTGGCGTTACAAATGAAAACACTATACTGGAACAATTGTGCATGAGCATAGTTTCGAAATCATCACATATTGTGAGAAAACGGCTATTAAGGGAACAACTCGAATTAAGACAGCCGAGAAAAGAAAAGAAAAACTTAAATTTAGAAAATACAGCTTGAAAAAGCAAAAAAAATAATCTAAATTTAAAAACAGAGTAAAAAATTGCGAGTGTGAGAAAACGGCTATGAAGGGAATGACTCGAACTCAAGAAGACAGCCCATAAAATAAAAAATTACCTAAATTTAGAAATTACTGCCCCAAAAATCAAAAAGCAAGTTAAATTTAAAAACATAGTATAGCGATGGTGAGAAAACGGCTATGAAGGGAATGACTTGAACTCAAGAAGACAACTCATAAAAGCAAAAAGTTACATAAATTTAGAAATTGCAGCTCAAAAAAGTAAAAATAACTTAAATTTAAAAACATAATATAAATTACATTCAGGAAAAATAACCACCCGTTAAATTAAAAAAATACACACCAAAATATTTTATCTCTAAATTTTAAAGAAAGCAAAGTAAAAAATTAAAGGTTAAATTTAAAAAATTGCTTTTGAGGTAAAAGGTTGGAAATTTCACTATATCCACGAACCTGTGTTTGGATTGGTTGATATCAAACTAAATAAGAATTATCTCTCTTTTTAGTATGAGGAGGAACAAGAATTATCTATCTCTTTTCATTATGGGGAGGAACACAGAACAAAAAGAAAAAGAGGATGTGATAATCTCAGAACCTCACGAAAAGGTAGGTTTGGCTAGTGATGCAAAGTTATATGATATGAAAACTAATTTCAAAGTTAGAAAGAGCAAATAGTTGATGGAAAAGTAAAAAATTAAAAGTTAAAGTTCAAAATAATATTTATTTTCTTTTGAAGTAAAAAATGGATAGTTTCAAAGTTAGAAACTCTCGCTATTTAATTATTTTGCAGTAAAAAACACAAAATTTCAAAGTAAAAAAAGTAATTGTGAAATTTAAAAAACTCAATGTTTAAATTGCTTTCTTCACAGTCAAGAGAATATGTACAAAGTTAATGCTTAAATATGAAATGTCAATCTTTATCTCAGTGACTCACACTATCAGTTTGAATTGACAATTACGAAAATGGGGTGAAAGTCATTATACATAATTTTGTTTGATAAAAATAAAATTGTCAAAATAAAATTTGAGGATAAGTTGTTAAATAAGAAAAAAAAAATTAATATGGCTTAACAACATTTTTCACTAATAAAATAACATATTTAAGTAATAAATAAAATCATATAGATTAATAATCCTCTTCATTAAAGTCATATGGATTAATAATCCTCTTCATTAGTAATTAAAAATTAATTAATTTATATTTTTTCTAAATACTTTTAGGTTGGAAAATTTAAATGACAAATATATAAATAAAATATTTATTTCAAAGTTAAGATAACCTATTTTTTTCAATATTTCTAAGAGCCTTGCAAAATTTTAGGAGTATCGAAAACTTAGCTACTAAATCACTCAGGGTTTTTTTAAGTACAACCCATTAGTTACTGGATTAAAACAATGAGGGAAATCATAAGGAAACGCACATTAGGTTTCCTAATAATATTTTGATCTGATAAAAATATATATTAATATATGTATCTATAAATTCACTAATTATAATGAATTTATTATTAGATATTTCTAGATATTGCACTATATATTAACCGCCACAAAATTGCTTCCCTTATTTAATGTAAAATTTGACCACTCTGACCAAAATATCTTATACAATATGTGCCCCCATTATGAATGTCAAAACACTAATATGACCCATAACCATTAATTTACTGTGATCACTCATACTCTTAGATAATTAAAAACCCTTCCATAATGCAACCTCTAACAACTACTACCATTAAGAAACAATTGCATTGGTCACTTGATAATTCTTAAGTGACTAACTCTAAATTAATTGAACCATAGTGCACTATGATCTTTAAAACACAATGAATTCTAGAAACTATGACCCCTAGTACACTTCATGATCATGATATTGTAATTCTTGAAATTTTACAATACACATCAATTCTAATATCTAACACATTAACTCTACCATTAAAACTATATTTTTTATGCACTTAAAGTGTCATAACATAGTGATCAATTTGAATGAAGTGTACTCGCATTTCACCAATTAGATCATACAATGATGGTGTATATTTTCTAGATGCTTTAAGGTCTTAATGTTGGTGTCTGCGGTTCATTTTATCTATTATTCCCTCCATCAATTAATATTAACCAATTATATATATGTTCTTTTCTATATTTAGTATATGTATTTCAAAATTATAAAATTCCTAAATTTGTAAATTGTGTATTTCTATATGGATTTTTCCTATTTCCACTGTTCAATGCAATATGAATAATAAATATTCTTTACTTGATTCCTATTTATTCATGTTTATATTATTTTGTTAAATATATGTATTATTAAAATAAGTTTTTGATATTTCATTTTTTTCTTATTTCCAAATCTTTCCTAATGAGAGAGAGTCATTTTGCATGAATAGGGAGAGTCTCTAATATTCAAATCATTATTCTACAATAAATTGGTCAAATGATCATGAGAAGAAAAATATACAAATAGGAAAAACATGTTGGTGACATGTTGAATATGAACCAGTATGAATGTGAAAATTCTAATAAGTCCATTTTGTTACCCTCTTTACTAATTTCGGTAGACATGATACAAATTTCTCTAGTTAGTCCTCCAGAAATCTTTAAAAATCTTCCAATAGATGGAGAGTACCTCAACGCATACAAAAAATGAGTCCTCCCTCAGTGCATGTTCAATTGTCCATACAAATAACTGAAGTTTGGTATGTCAACTCTTTAGATGTAGACTCGCAAGAGATTCTGCATCAGCCTACAATTGACGAAATATATATAGGATCAGTTAATAATCTAATATAATATTCCCAATTCCAGCTTGAGAAGACCAAGGGGATATAATTTTACTCCTTCAAGATGCTGAACAAGAAGAAGAAAGGGAAGCATAATTATACACAACCATTTAAATTTGACCTCTTAGAACTTGTGACATAATCTCATAAGAATATTACAACCAAAGACTCATGGACTTGGAAACCAATAGGGACGTAAACATATACAATAAAGGAAATGGAATATTTCCAGGTATTCAACTAGAAGACACACAACAACAATAGAATCTACACTCAATTGCATGAAATGTTTTTGAGGATATCATTTAAAAAGTAGAAAAGAAAATAAACGTAGAAAATTAGAACAATTTATAGAATAATGTATCGGGTTTGACATCTTGCAGTTGCTTGGACATGGATAATATGTATTCATTAAACAAAACTATAGAAAATGATGGTAGTTCATAAAAAATAGCAACATAAAAAATCGATTCTAGACAAACTCAACGTAGAAAGGTGCTCATCATAGGCATGGGACAAAGGATAGTCAACTGAACCAAACAGGAAAAATTAAAAATTGAACATCAAATTGGCTTGCAATTTAACCCATGTTACTATGATAAGAACTATAGAAGAAAATGATGTTCAAGATAGAACGCGATCCAAGATAGTGACAAAGTTTCATCCAAGTATTCTATGTTTGATGACATATTAAGTCACCTAGAAACAACATTTAGTAGAGAGAACAACAAGAAATGGATATTTGGTTGGAATGTTATAACTATGAAATAGAACAACATAATATAAACATTCTAATAAGAATTAATGATCCACATTTTCTAGTCCAACAATTAGTACATAAGTCGGTCAACCACACGTTATATATGCCTATAATTATGCTCATCCCCATAGTTATAAGTTAATTATTAGGCTGATATAATATATCTAAACCCCATGGAATATGTTGGAATATTCATAGTAATATCGACATATTTCACTGCTAGAATTTTCCACTAAAGTTTTTTGTTGTTGTTGAAATATGCATGCAATTTTTTTTATAAATAACCACAGTATAATTTGTAATAAAGTTATTATTTAGTTAATTTTTGTTGTTTTTTTTATATATTAAATTTGATAGGAATAATGGGTTACCCATTTTTATGGTGAGCATGGATCAAAATAATTATAGTAACTGCAGGTCATTATAGTGTTCTGACAATCTCTCATGAAGTGTCCTGCTTGACCATAGCTATAATAAATGATTTGGCCCCGGCCCCAACCAAATCCTCCTCCTCGTCCTCAACCACTACCTTGGAAACATCCTCGACCAACGTGTTGGTCAGACCCTTGATATGTGTGGGCATCTCCTTAATCTTGTAATCTATATGCATCAATAGTGCGCTTCATCATTAAATCATAACTTGGACAATTCTTCTTGTCATGGCCCACTGATTTAAAGTAGTTGAAACATAGTTTATTTAGTGTTTACCTATACTTTGGTAATAGGTAGAAATCCTCAAGGTGATGTTTTCCTCTTTCTATACAGGTTTCATAGTACAATCCCTGGTTGAGTGGAGTAAGCACTCCACTCGCTATCTAGTCTATAAACACATGGCATTGATCCTTATAATGAAACTATGCTTTTCATTTTGTACACTACACTTCTGATTTGACATCTTTTCCTTTCTTAAGATCGTGCAATTTCAGGGTCAAATTAGCTAGTTGAGTCTATATTTGTTATACTCTTGTATGAGTATCCCCAATCGGTGATGCTTCCAACTTTATCTCGATCTCGAGTGCTTCATCTTGTGTCCCAATATTTTGTTGTGACAAAGGTCTAATATGTGGTAATAGCACAGCTATAAACCATTCCTTGTTCTATTTTGTAGGTAAACTATAACTTACTTGTCCCATCAATACTTTGAATCACTGATCTAACTCCCATATAGACTCATTTGGTGCTTGATTGATCTCTTTTAGCTTATTGATACACTGTGACTCTGATTTTGGCTTCTTGAACTCTGTTACCCATGCTTTCTTAATTCCATTAAATATAGCATTTGGGTTACTCCCGTTGTATTTCATATACCATGTCAGCACTCTCTCCTACAATGACCTGACGAGATTCACCTTCAAGTCTTGAAAATGGAACCATTTGTTTGTTATAGGGTGCTTTACCCAAGTTTAGAATCTGTTGCACATTAACAAAACCCTCAACTACTAGCCCTTTTAGAAATGACCTACAAGAAGATCGCAATATCACTCGAAGCAGTTATGGGAGGTTGAAGAACCAAGCTTCTGCAACCTAAGGGATATCCATGTAGTGGCATCACATATTTACTTATACTTTGTATTGTTCCTATAACTTCGGATATACAAAGAACTTTGCACAAATAAATAACTTAACAACTTTGTAACAAACTCATAAACTTCAACAATTCACAGTATAACTCACAGTATTTGCATATCTCAAATGAAAGTATGCACAACAAATGATATAATACTAAATGTAAGATACAAGAGACATATGTTGTCAAAACTTCCTTCTTTACTAAATAGATCTTTGACTACATTCACTTCTTCAACCTGCACACCTAGTTGCAGGTGGTTTCTACACTTAGTTGTAGACTCTTTAAGGCCTTCGTGCACTCAACTGCTAAGCCTTTCCTAAAATATAGAAAGATACAGAAAATATGACCACTCCATCAGTTCTTTTCTATTGTCATTGTTATCTTTGCTAAGGTATTAAACCCCCTTAAATACACCTTATAAAAACCATGGTCCATATACCATGGATCCATAAAACTAGGACTCTACACTATACCCTCTATAAAAGCAAGGGATTCTCCCATACCCAAAGCTCTAAAATATTGCACAATTAATATAACTTCACCAAATCCGTGCGGTACACTCCTTCTTCTGCGAGGTCTTTTACCCAAAATTTAAGCCAAGTTGGGTCATTCCCAATGTGGTGTCCTCTAGAGGGATGTGACCTTGCTACACTTTTTGAAGAGTAGTCCCTTTCTTATATGTATGCACTGTGGCGTAGCACTAAAGACACCATAGAAAGAGAATTTAATGATCTCACTTTTGAATGACACTTCATTTTGGTCACTGGTACATACCTTTTGAGCAGGAAGAATTAGATACCCAAGTTAGTGACGTTCATTCTCAATTTCAATATCTATGGACAATTCTTGCTCCATATGCCACCAAACAAGATGAAGATTTTTCCACCTATTCCCTTGCCAAATGTTGTACTATCATTGAAGTGGTGTGCCAACAACTTGTTTCCAAACATCCATGTAGAGCTCTAGAATATTGTCACTAATATGAAACAATATTTATCTAATCCTTCAACTATCTATCACACTTAGAATAGTGAGAAAATGCACATTTCTACTTCTCTTTGCGCTACTCTACCCCAAGTCATGCAAGAATCCCAACACATGTTTTTCTAGATCTCTGATGTTAGTTGTGTTATCGCAAATAATAATGAAACCATTTACCCCTTACACGATAATGTTCAAAGTTTATATCAACAAGCATTAGTGACCTTCAATATGGAAGCAAAGAAGAATATCCTCCACTAGGTGGGTGTACTTGATGCCCAAATTTATCAGCTCGAGGATGCAGTCCAAGTGACCAAGTGGGCCATTCGTGACCCTCACCCAAAAGCTATAAATCATTTTATGACTTTTAGAACATTTTCCACAGCTTCCTATCAGGATATTCAAGAATTGGTTGAGTAACAACCCAATGATCTTAGTGAGCATGCTGTCATTGAGTTCTAAGGCAAGGTTTCCACACTTATGGACTTATGGAACTGTTGTGTTTCTGAATTGACAAGTCCGGAGGAGTCCACACTTCATACTATTCCGAAGATAGTCCTTCATTTGAAGGTACTACAAATAAAGCTATTGGAATCCAACCTACCATAGATTTAGAAGCAAAATAGAAATACATTGACTTGAGGGTGACTCAATAGGATGTGGTTGCCGCATGTTGGATCCTTCGAATTTTTGAAGGAATAATAGTTTTGAAGGAAATTTTGGATCCAAATGCTGGAAATGAAACATCAGAAAAAAAATTGGCAATAACATGGCTCAGAACCCACATAATGGAAAATAAGGGAGCGTGTTGAAGAACTAGGATCCGATTTTGACACAGTAAATAGAAAAGGAAAATTATGGCCCTAGATACTGAAAAACCATGGATCAAGGAAGTGAGCGTGGCTATAAAAGAATCCATAACGTAGTGAGGAAAAAATTTAGAGAGTGCCTCAAATTTTAGATCGAGCTAGGAGAATAGACGGTGTCAAGCATTTAGAGTTATCTAGTTTCTGAGATGTGGGATTCTAATGTTTTGTTAATGTCTTTTATGTGGATTTTTATACCGCATGAAAGTGTGTAATTGCCACAAGTTGTAATTATGATGAATGTAATGAAATTATTCTCTTTTGACTAATAATATAAGGAAGATAGGAATTCTGGAAATTAGTGGTATAATTTATGGGCCCCTTTTAAAATTGTATGCACATATTTAAATTCCTATTGAATATATATATCATGAATGGTTAAGAATGGATGTTGTAGTAGTTGCACAAGTTGCATAATTAATCAAATCTATATCCCCTTTATCCTTCTATGGTTCTGGTTTGCCTCGGGTGAGACTCTTCTTCTTCTTGAAGGAGTGAAAATGTTGGCAAAGTGCTAGACTACGTGAACCTTTTGTTGGCACCCTTAGTCGAACACTACGATAGTCTCAAAGCAATTTTTCCTCCCAACATTGGGGTATTTGTTTGTGAAAGAGAAAATGACTTCTAGGAAAGTAAGGTGGATGGAACTTATTATCAAGTTTTATTTAGATATTGAACACATCAAAAGTGAAGAGAATCAAGTGGTCGATACATTCAATAGAGGTATGCAAGTGATATACATGGAAACCATGAGTACATGTGATATAGGTATTAAGGAAAGAATAAAAGAGTTGACATAGCAAGATGAGTATTTTCACCATGTAAGTAAATTCCCATAGCAAGAGCTGAAGGGTCGAATGGGAGAAAATTATTAGGTACTTAGAGATGCATTATTACAATACAAGGGTAGGTGATCCATAAACAATATGATTGGCATGGATGAGTTTCGCACAAGACCACACAGAAGTCACCTAGGATATCAAAAGATGATAAAATATACCAAAAAATATGTTGTTAGCCAAGGATGAAGAAAGATATTGTTGAAAATATTGATAATAATTACATCAAGTTAAAGTAGAATGCAACTATTTAATAGGATGGTTGAATCCAATACCAATTCTATAAGGGAAGTGGGAAGTGATATCAATGGACTTCATCAGTGGATTACCAAGAACCACCAAGAAATATGGTGTGATCATGGTTGTAGTGGATAATCTAAGTAGGGAAAGTGACTTCTAAACTCTTCCTATAAGGAAATTGGTATTTCCATATTTTTATGAAGAATATTTTCATATTGTCCAACATGTCTAAGAAGATCATATATAATAAATATGCCAAGCTTACCTTAAATTTTGGAAGTCTTTATTTACAATATTTGAAACCCTATCAACATTAAACACATCCTATCACCCTCAAAGTTATGGAAAAATAGAAGGAGTAAATATAACATTAGAAAACATACTCAATATGTATGTTACACATCAACCTAAGAGATGGGAATATTTTTTTACTTTGGTGGAATTCTCTTATATTATTAGCTATAAGGAACTATTAAAGATGAGCCCTTTCGAAGCACTATATGGTAGGAAGTGCAATATCCCAATCAAATAGGGTAATCTAGTGGATAGAATCACACTTAGGCTAGATATGTTAAATGAAATGGAATAGGAAGTATCTAGCATATGGAAAATATTGAAGGTCGCAGAAGTCCAACATAGGAGTTATGTAGAAAAAATATAGCACATATGGAATTTTGAATAGGAGATCATGTGTATTTTCTTTAAGAGTGACATTGTGTGCCATCTTAACACAAAGATACTATGAACCATTTCAAATATTGAAGAGAGTGGGGCCAATAGCATACAAACTCACCATTCCTCCCACAATGAAGGAACATGATGTGTTTTATATATCTTTACTTAAAATATGTATAGATTTTGTTAACCTTATTATTGATTAAACTTTGATACAAATGTAATATAAAGGAGAATTCTATCCAAAACCACAACGGATACTCAAAAAAGACAACGACCACACTCCATGTAAGTCAAGGTGTAATGGAAGAACTTTGGACTAGGTTATGCAACATGGCAACTAGAGGATATCATGTAGAAGGCATACCCATTTTGGTTTTATGTATAATTTTGGTTCTACAGATAGTATAACACCGAGGACAAATTTTCTTTAAGGAGGATGGGGATGTAGCATCATTTTTTCCAATTCCAACTTTTCATAATATAATTGAAAGATGACAATGTTGGAGAGCCGACATGGACAAATTGCTCAACTATTTGATGCAAATATTTTACTAATAGAATTATAAATTGCTAAAGTTGAATCATAGGACAAGTATAGATTGATTATAAATCTTATATGAGGGATTGGGATGTTTCCTATATTCTTTGAAATTAATGTTCATGACCCCTGATGTTCTAGTTGAACTACCAACTAATAAGAAACTATGATAGGAATGGGGAGAGGAGGTACTGAAATACCCAAAGATGGGTTGCACACCTTACAATGAATTCCTTGTTGACCCTTCAGCCCGAGAAGGGGACCCTAAACCTCTCATACATGAGTTAGTACTCGTGAGGGGAAGGAAGCTAGTTTTGTAATTCCAAGATTTTGAGTTTGGAGCATTATAGTCACTAGAGACATTAGAAAAAGAAATGAGACTTGAATTTCTGTAAATCCAAAATGATTGTAAGCCATACACTTGTGAACTAGATATTTTGAAGCTACACCACAAAGTCCAATCCTGAAATGTGTTAGATGAGGATACCAAAGAGAGATTCCTCTGCTTGAATCTAGTAAAATGGAAAGAAACAAACTATTTGGTTGGGTTTATGCATGTGAAGCACTAGAAGAAGGATTATATTAGGGATTATCGAAAGTGGGAATAAATTTCATTCTATGTTGTGAAATTTGTAGTTTGATCAACCTAAAGTTATTGCCTGCATAGTGGCATTCCTATTTCCTAGCCAATGAAGGAAATTTTCGTTCATACTCTATACATTGAAGTACACTCTTTGTTGTTATGCAATAAGTGAACCATCCATTATACATTGGATATGGTTAGGAGGTGGATAGTTTTAAGAAATTTGTAGTGTAGTTTAAATTACCTATGATTTGGTGGAGAGTGGTAATTCCTTATTCGATTTCCAACAATTTTAAGAGGAATAGATAAGTGTATTCCTTTCTCGTAAATGAATTGTAATATTTTCTCAACACTTCGTATTTAAATATTATTTTGGATTCATTGTGTATGGGTGAAATGGTAGGTAGAGTTTTGTAAAATCTTAATGAATATGCATGATGCATGATCAGTGCATTGAGTAGTTAACATAATTGTCCTAAATGTTGAAATGTATTCCTTTATGAATATGAATTTTATGTGAAATAGGATCCTTTCATATATATGAGATCATTATGTGTTTTATGTTCATAAATTGATAGGGTATCCTTGGATGTTCCTGATTGTGATATTTTACATGCCTGTTTGTAATAATTTATAACTTTTTGTGATGTATATGGTGTGTTTCCAAAGGGGAAGAGATAAGAGGTTGGTGGTCCTAGTTATTATTAATATTTTCATTAAATAATTATTCCCTATGGTTTGAAATAAAAAAATGTTAGGATGCCTTCGATGATCTCATTCTTCTTGATGTGAGGATTAGAAGGTTTTGTTAATGATGGCACTGGAAAGCAAGAGTAGAGGCCCTGATGAGAAAGGAGAGATTAAAAAAGAAATAGAATCTAATATTTAGTTTGTAAAAGTTCACCAAATAAATATTAATCTAAAGGAAATCATACGAAAAAACTTAAATGGCTAGGGGATCTTGGGTTTAAGCCTTGGTTTTTACTAAAAATGAAATTTTGTGGGTTGACCCCTGTAACACAAGCTATTAAGAGAATTTTGGGAATGCACCCCTTAGAATGAAACTATTTGGAAGATTCAAGATGGTATTCCTCATTGACATGTTAGAGTATTCAAAATTTGGGATTTCACTAATGTTGTCCTTAACCCTAGTCAAATGGACTTATGAGAATGTTAAGAGAGAGATGGCCATAAGGTGATAGTTGAAATATCAACATATCAAGCCCTCGAGGAAATGGAAGTTAATCATTATGAAAAATCCTTGTTTGGAATGGCCCTAAGAAACAATTGTTAGTCAGAAGCATTTTATGTATTAACAAGGAGCACAATGTGGTGGCACTAAAAATTTGGAACCTCAAAACATTAGACTAACAAGAGTATCATGTGTTAGGAGAATTGAGGGGTGATGTATTGATTTGATGACATGGGGATCCCATGTGTATGACATTTGTCACCTACATCTAGCCTTTTTTACATGCCAACCTTGAGAATATGAGTGGCATGTGGAACACATCAAGACTGCCACATGGAAGAGGAAATGTCCTCTTATCCAATGTGCTAGGTGGTGATTGATCATTATTGATTGATGTGACATGCCAAGCTATCATATAGACATATCAAGATATCAAAACTTTGGGAGGATTGCATATTGGAAATAATTATTACCTTGATAATTTGATATACATCTTAAACATGCCATGTGTGAAAGATTTCATCATTTTCCATGTGGGAAGCTATGATTGGGTGACAAAGTTTTGAGGTTGTGTGTCAATATGGCCCCATGTCTAGAGACCTATCGATGTTTTGTGAGGGTTTGTAGGTATAACGTTTTTGATGAATATTCGATAATCCATTTTGAATTTTTCTATTAAGATTCGATGGATTTAACATTGTATTAGTGTATTAGAAAGTTTTCTGAATATTAAGATATTGTTAAGTTGTTTCATCAGTATATTGACATATCAGAATGCTAAGGTTTTGGAAAATGCACAAATCACCAATATGGAAAGGCTTGAGTATAGAATGAATCCAACAAACTTGGACCTAGATACATGTCTAGGAATTTCCACGTGGTTGTAAAAATAAAGAAATTGACCTTTAAAAGTGTTAAAGTTCAGAGACTTTATGCCAAGAGCTTAAATTTAGATGAAATTTATATTCTGTGAAAGCTCTTGATGAGCCAAAGATGATAGTTGTATCAAATTTGATTTAAGGTTATGAGAGAAATAAGACTTTGACCCCACATTTGTAATTAACCTTTAAGGAGAAGTATGATTACAATCCACAACCCTAATATGACGTTAGGGGGTTATGTGTGTTATACAAATATTTTGCATCGCTCTATATACATGTCATTCAAACCTTTGAGGTGTGCCACCTTGCTATTCTTTTCCATCAAATGTTTCTATGTGGCATCTCATTTAAAAAAAATTAAAATAGGTGGAAAATAGTTTACATCTTCTCTTCATGTAGGAGATGGAGTTCAAACCCTAATCTCTTGTGATTATTTCTTTTTATCATATTTTATTTTCTCGGTAAAGGCTAAATCTATTAAAGGAAAATCAAAATAATTTTACAAAGAAGTTGAAGCCTCAGGAAAGAGCATTTGAGAGCATTCAATGTAGCAAAATTGTCCCAAGGATGGGAGAACCAGTTACAGAAAACAAGGAGCCAAAAATTGGAAGCGGAATACAACGATAAGATCATAGGAACCTGAAACTGTCAAGACTAGAAACAAGAAACAAAGATGCAAACCAAATCTACAAAAGAGCTACAAGCTACTGCCCCACCAGGAAAAAAGAAACAAGCTACCCATCTGTCAAGGGTAAACCAAAACCTCCATCCTAAAACCGCCTGAACTTTAACCAAAAGAACCACTAGAAAGAAACTGGGAGGACACGACATTGTCCAGGTCGCACCACATTTCCATGTCCTGGTCTGGAAGCTCCTCCATAGCCGGGCATGCATTGCCATACCACGTTTCTTCATCCCTAGCCATGTCACCAGCACCACTACCGCCTGGAGGAATTGACGAGGGATGGGTGTCGCTGGAGCTACCTGCAATGGCCATCGAGACGTAGGCTCCATGAGAGCTGCCACCTGGTGGTTGAGTGTCACCAAGAGAACCACCCTCATCATGTTGCTCAAAGCACCCTTCCACCTTGCCTTTATCTTCCAAATTCTGCTCAATGCCATGGTTGCCCACTCTTCTATGACCACCGTGAGAAAGATCAACCAAATTTCATGTTGTGGCTTGAGGCAGAGCCTCTTCTTCAGAAAAGATAACAGTGATATTGGCCATCATAATGGGCCTGTTTAGGCTACTTTGAAACTTAAAATGAGTAGACTGAAAAGCATTATGCGGCAAAGGCCTGCAGGATGGGCTGAGAGGAGGCAAATTCATCTGAGATAAGGGCTGAGTAGTAGGGGGCGGGGGTTGATCGACAAAGTGAGCAATCTGAGAATGCCCACAACCACCACGGCTTCCTCCATGGTGGCTTCTCATGCGTTCATGGACCATGGTTAGGCCACAGAGGGAAAGCTCAGAAAAATAGGAATCTTTGGAGGGGAGACGAGATAGCACCAAGAGAATTCGAGCAAAGTCCAAAGAACAGGCTTGAGAATGGAAAGAGGGAAGCAAAATTCCAACCACAAGAGCCACCGAGAGTGACCCACTCAAGGCAGAAGCCGAGAGAGACCTACAGAGAAATGCTACAAGGGACGAGAAAAGGCAACAAGACGGGGAGTAAATAATGGGATGGAGAGTCGTATTCGCCATGATTATATCAGCAATAGCCTTGCCTCAGACAGAGTGAGCACTTAAGTGAATCTTCAGGTAGAATCACTCTTTCCTTAAGTGAGACAGCTTGAGCCAGATTTGAGAATGGAGAACAATGCTCTTCTACAGCTGGCACAAACGAGCTCTTGTGCCCTTAATTAATTCCATAAATTGACATTTAATTCACCCGCATCTGGGTGCTCTTATCCTTCCTATTTCTTTTCATTCTTCACCAGGTTTTGGTATTCGTTGAGTTGGGTTTCAGAGGCTAATTTGGAAATTGATCCTGTGTGAAGATCCAATCCACATTCAACTCCAAGGTTAGCAAGTGAGTCAACTACTTTATTTCCTTCCCGACGGATGTGCTTAAAAGTGATCGACCTGTAAGAGGAGAGCCAACATTCAATGAGCTCAAGCCTTCTCGCCATTCTACAACTGTTGCTCACTTTACTTGGGGGAGTTCCTTGCATAATTTTGGAGACCATATTTATGATGATCTGAGAATTGCCTTCCATGATAAGCAGAAAGAATCCTTGATTATGTGCTAGAATGAGACCCTGCCAAAGACCTTCCAATTCAGCTGAATTATTGGTATCCCATCCTTTTGATCCTAGGAAGGATAGAAGAGGATCACCCTTATAGTCTCTGAAAATCCCTCCAAAGCCCGAATTACTTGGATTACCTTTCAAGGCTCCATCAAAGTTTAGCTGGAACGTATGCTTGGGAGGGGGGGGGCACTTTTTAGGTGAACGATCCAACAAAGGAATTGTTCATTTGACAACATGTTCTTGATTCTTGGTATGGAGTGAGATGGTAGGAAGGTCTTCCTGATTCTAGGTATGGAGTGAGATGGTTTCCTTGATATTTTGGCAGATTAGTTTCCAAAGATTCTCCAAAGGTGCAGAGTGATCCTTGAATATTATACAATTTCTTTCCTTCTCGATGGTCCACATGAGGAAGCCCAGAATGAGCTTCCATAATAAATTTAAAATCTTGCTTTGATAAGGATTCTGATCCCAGTTACGAACTATGGCGATGATGTCTCCATGTATTCTTCCTTCCTTTTGGCATCGGAAACTGAGCTTTTCCCAGAGCTTGCAAGTGGTATGACAGGAGTGCATGAGATGATTTACAGATTCCTCCTCTTGTCTATAGTTAGGGTAGATAAAGGGCCCATGATAGTTCCTCTTCCTCAAATTGTCCCATGTGAGGATCTTGTTATGACATAGGAGCCAGAGAAAGGTGGAAATTTTTGGCCAGTTGGTAGGGTCCCAGAATTTGCTCCAGAGAGGGTCTTTCACCATATGTTCCTTGATAATGATATTATAAGCTTCTCTTGTAGTAAAGGTACCTTTTTCTTCATATCCCCATCTAAGGATATCCCTTTCGTTAGATAGTTGTATTATTATTTTTATTAATTCTGAGTCAAGAGTTTGTTGAACTTGTGGTGTTCCGTGTCTTATAATTTGATCCACTTTGGTCCATTGCCTATATCCATGAGAAAAAATTAGGTCCTTTAACTTGGGCATCTGCTCCCAAGAATCTTCCCAAAATCTTGCAGTGTTGTTGTTCTTAACTTCCCAGAAACTATGCTGCTCAATGAGGCTTCTATGTTGCTTGGACAAGTTCCAGATTAGGGAGCCCATGCTAACTTCTAACATTCATATTAATTCCTCTGTTGGGTGATTTCTTGCATACTTTGCTATCCAGAGAGTAGCCCAGGGGTTGAGAGGCGTAGTAAGCCATTTCTAAGAAATATGGGCCCCCATGACCTCATTGTTATAAGAAGGATCCCTTAATCCAGTACCATTGCTGCTCTTTGGAAGACAAACTATATGTTGGCATTATGGTTCTGGTATGATTTCAGATGTTGTACTTGATGGCAAACACCCATGGCATGGCCCTCATTTTGATGAAAATAAAGAAGTACGCAGGAGAACAGTTCAGGAGGTGCGTACCCGCAAGTATGCCGTGCAGGGATCGCGTCCAAATACGCGGGTC
>APFE031720378.1:0-15547 GCA_000404065.3 Pinus taeda
TTGATTTGATTAAATATGATGATGATATTATCATTATTATATTTTTATTTGATTTATATATTGGAAAGTATCATCATTATTTTGATAGAGAATTATAATGTATGGTGATATTACCATCTTTGGATGTATGTTGTTAATTTATCGTAGAATACTGATATTCATGAAGTATTTTGATTTGTTAAATTTTAGTTGTTTTGATTAAAAATAATACTGATCTTATTAGTATTATGTCGCTATTTTATACATCTTGAAAATTGTTAATGACACATTGTTATTTTTTTGGATCGATGTTGTCAATTTCCCTTAAATTTCTTTACAAATGATTTTGAATTGTGATATCTGCTTTAATGATATTTAGAAACTATGATATATTTCACTATGAATCTATAAAAGGGGTCATATATGTAAAGAAAAATATACTCTACATAAGAAGTCAAGTGCGGATGTAACCATGGATGCAAAATTGAAAGTAAAATTGGATGTTAAACTAGGAATTAATACAAAAGGCAAACAATTGACATACAAAGTGTTTTAAATTAGAAGTGAAAAATCGTGCAATAGTTGACACAAAGAAAGGAACAAAACATGGCATACAAAAGGATATCAAATTGGGTAAAAACAAGTACACATAAATGGGCACCAAATTAGATGCAAAAAAAGAGACAACTAGATGTAAAATAAGATGCAAAGTTGAGTGTTAAAAAGAAGCAAAAATGTTACAAATTAAGATGCCAAATGATGATGCAAATAATGGTGTAATTTGGGATGCAAACATGGGTGCAAAAAAAGAAAAAAAAAGATGTAAGAAAAGACATAAAACAAGATGCAAAATGGGGCCGAAAAAAGGTGAAACCAAGGACGCCATATTGGACGTAAAAAATGATGCCTAATCAGATGCGAATTTAGGCTCAACCTTAGACACACAATTATATGTAAATGTGGACACAAAATGAGGCAGAAAAAGATGCAAATTTGGATGGTAAAAACGATGTAAAACTAGACACCAAAAAAATGCAAAATTGGATGAAAAAGTGGGCGTAAATAATGGTGCAAAATTGGACACATAAGTAGACACAAAAAATGGTGCAAAAATGGGCATAAAAATAGCTTAAAATTGGATGCAAAACTTGGTGCAAAAACACAGACAAAAGTAGACGTAAAAAATGGCTCTAAATTGAATGTACCATTAGACACAAAATAAGATGCAAAGGTGGACACAACACATGACTCAACATAAGATTCAAATATAAATGCAAATTTGGATGCTCAAAATGATGTAACATTGGTTGCAAGAAATGTTGTTAAAAATGACGCAAAATTGGATGCAACAAATGACGCAAGATATGGTGCAAAATGAGATGGGAAAAATGGAGACAAATCAAACGTAAATGTAGACGTAAAAAATGGTTCAAAAAAAGATGCAAAAATGGGCACAAAAATGGATGAAAAATTTGGTGCTAAATCAAATTCAACATATGGTGCAAAGATAGGCACCAAAACTGGTGCAAAAATAGAAGCAAAAACTAATGTAAGACTAGATACAAAACTTGGCGTAAGACTAGATGCAAAAACTGACACAAAATGGATGCAGAAAAAGACGTTAAATTGGAAGCAAAATACAGTGTAAACTTGATGCAAATGATGGCGCAAAAATGGAAGAAAAGAATGACACAAAATCGGAAGCAAAAGACAATGAAAAATAGATGCAAAAAATGACACAAAACTAGAAGCAAAACCTGTCATAAAATAATATGCAAATCTTGGTTCAAAATTTGACGCAAAAAATGATGCTTAGTTTGGTGCAAAAAATGATGCAAAATCTAGAGTGAAAAAGGATGCAAAATCAGACGCAAAAAAGGACGCTTTAAAAATTGTACAATAGAGCCAGATTTAGCGCCAGGTTGCTCATCACAATTACAAAAAAATTGCACTAAAATCTGGCGCTAAATCTGGCGCAAATCGCTGGTTTTGTTGTAGTGAATGCTATCCACCTTGGAGATTTTGAAGGCGCATGGGAGGGCATAACTACTAAACTAGTAAGAGTTTTTTCAAATAGAATCTTGTCGTGGAACTAGACATTGCATTTAAAATTGGGCGAATTGTAGAGAAGGCAAGATAATTTTATTTTAAGTCTAAATAAAGCCTAACAGATAGGTAAATGGGACTAAGAAGTACAACCAGTGATGCAAATATGCAGGGGCACCCTATGCTACCACAAAAGAATAAAACAAAATATAACACGATCAAACAAGAGAACATGAACTAAATATGAGATAAAAAAAGTGGAAAGAGGATAGAGTGCAAGAGATTAACTAGAGGTACATAAGATAGGATGAAGAGGAAAAGGGTAAAAATAAGAATCTACCATGGAATCAATCACTGAGAATGATCCAATACACTGTCTAACGATATTGTCTAGGCCCTGAAAAGTACCCATGCCTGAGAGGACCTGGCTAGATGATCCTAGGAGGCACCTACCAAACATGAGCAAACCTTCTGTGCACATTCAAGGGTGGTAAAGTCATGGCTTAAAGTGTGTGCATCATTGAACCTTTTGATGAAAGAAATTCGTAACCAAGCAAGCCACTAATTCTAACTTGTATAAGAAATAATTTGCATTGAAATCTTCTGGAAATTGGAGAGCAAAACCTTGGGATTGGCAGGGCATTGTTCAAAAACACTAATACAAATTAAGAGAAGCCTTACGACAGTGGTTTCAGAGATGCCATTAACATCAACCGTAGGGATATTTAAAATTTCTGAGATGAGAAATCCACTGCTGCTAAATATCTTGGATCATTCCCTAAATGGTTCAACAATGTAGGCCACTTTGCTTGTTAAAAACATATTGTCAATTGTTTATCAAAGTCCAAATGACCAGGGTAAATAGCAAGATAATGTTAAATATGAAAAATCCATTGCATGCTCTGAAAACATAGCAAAATAAGTGGAAGCACAGATTCAGCCATGGGTAAAATTAAGAGAAAAGCAAATGTTTGCAATGTCCGACATGGTCTAGTCAAATATTATGCGTACTACGAGCAGCTTCAGTGTTGTATATAAAAATAGTCACCGTGGATAAACTTGGTGGAAAAATAAAGCAACATTCAATACAGTTGAGCATACCTCATAAAGTTCTCATATGTTGAAACGCACTCACGTGTTGAATACTATGATCTCTATTCAACTTTTCTATCAGATGTAAAGAGGTCATTATCAGTCATCACTTCCTCAATACTTCCACCATGATACAAGGCCTCAGCCACAATCATAATGGAGCATTTCCTGAAAATTCAATATACCATTCAGGTTAATTTTGAAGCCAAATCTTCTTTCCAAAAGATGAAATCCAAATCAGCATAATGATACTTCTACATGTTTGTTCAGATTTAGTTGATTCTCTTTTGCTTGTGGGGTAACAAGTAGATGGAGAGAATCTTTAACAAAATTTTATATCCAACTCTTAAAAAAAATTCATGGTCTCTTGCAACCACAGTTATATGTGCTTCCAAACCAACGGAAGCATTCAGGTTTGCTTGGGAAAGTGATTATCACCCCTGTTCCAACTGCAGGAGGCATGAATCCAACTAATTTGGCCTTCCAGAACCACTGATAATTTGTATCATACTCAGCAAGTATCTTCTCCCCTACTTCAAACTTGAATAAAAACAAGGAATATGAAGCCAACTTACCCTGATTCAAAAGCCGGCTACAGATGGGCAGGACCTGCATAAAGGGGCCTAATTTCTCATGCTCAACCAACAATTATGTCAAGTACCAGTTGCTGTTATTGTTGCTGCAATGGCATGAGACATTCAGATCTAAGAAACCATGGATACCAAAACAAGAGAAGAATCAGTGGATTGAAAATGCAAGAATATCGCACCGAAACTACTGTTGCTAACTAGAAAATTAAGATTTGTGAACTATGATCAAAAAGCCTATTTCAAAACAATTTTACACAGGATGAATTCATGAAAACAGGGAGCCATGGAGCCATATACACCATGAATCCATGAAAACAAGGAGCCATATACACGATGAATCTAGAATTCGTGAAAACAGGAGGCTGAATCCGTGAAAACAAGGAGCCGCCCTCCATTTCAAAACAAATATAACCTCCTAGGACCAAATCAACCCTCACAATTTCACAAACCAATCCCAAACCAGAAAAACCAAACTATAAATCAGAAATATGGTGATTTTAATCTCCCAAACCAGGAGCAAATATCAAAATTGGGCGATTTTAAGGGAACACGATTCGGTTAGTTTATTCGCCCATTTTATATTTTGGGCTAAAATAAAAAAGTTAATTAATTTTTAAATAAAATTAGGGCTAATTATATAAAAAAGGTTTTTATTATTTTAATTAAAAACTCACCCCATTAAAATAGAAAAACCCTCAAATTTCGCCTTTAGGCGATTATTTGCCCCTAAAATTTACCATGGTGTCAATGTTTATTGTCTAAGAGAAAGCACCAGTACTGCAATTATTTTTGTATGCCCCAGAGTTGTTCCATCACCAAAGAATGATCGAGGAATCTTTTATATAAGCACCAATGTAATATACATTTCAAGCTCTAGTGCTCTTTGAGTCGAATGCACTAGGGGTTTTTTCGTAAGCACCAAGGTGGAATACATTTCAGGTGTCAATTCTCTTTTAATTAAACACCTTGGTGCTTTTGTGTGAAGCCCGATGCATTTCTATAAGTAGTGCATTGGGGATACTTGTTCCATAAAGCACATCGAAAAAAAAAAAAAATTGCTAAAATCTTCAGCCACCCTAATTTTTTCAGTTGTGATGAAGTTCTATTATAAGCTCCACTAAAAAATTCGTTCCCACAAACAGATGTTTTAGCGGATGTTTTTATGACAATTTTTGCCAATTTTATAACACAAAAAATGTTCGTTATAACCTCCACTAGCAGGTATTTTCTTTGTAGTGATAAAATTTGATTGACATATAAATGATGGAAAATGAAGTCTTTGGTGTATATCAACCACATTTACTAATGTGGTTATGTTAATGTGATAGGAAATCCAAAACACAATGATGATTTGATGGTCTCTTTAGACTCAACATTGTATCCTTTTCCTATTGCAACTAAAACAAAAACTAATAATCTTCATACTCGACTTATATTTATATATTATTATAACAGATCATACATAAGAGACATGAATGCACAAGTGATTGAAAATAGCTCACAATAAGAGAAGAAGATTATCATAAATAATTTAAAATTTTAATAGAACAATTATAAGTTTATTGCCATTGGAAAAGTGATTCCATCATTCAATCACTCAAATATTTTAGCTATCTTGAGATGACTCAAAAATATTTTTAAAACATATGTCATTTTCATTTTCAGTTAGAATCAACCAAGATGTGTGTATATTCTAATTTACTTAATTCTGTATTCCCTTATTAAATTTTAAAAACATATCTGTGGGCAATGATATTAATAGTTCTTAAAAAGTAAGTTATTTATTTATGTTCAATGGCTAACATATATACAATATTTATGCTTAGTGGTTAGTGAGGTTTATACCTTAAGGTGTGAGGTTTTGTCCATATATCAAACAATACATAATGCAGGAGCATCAATCCCTACAAATTAATTGTCCTTATACTCGAGAAATAATCATGTAAATCTCTGATGGCTATCATATTTCCCTCATATTTGTAAAATATTAATGTAGAGACACATGTCTTGATTCCAGGGTTATGTGTGGTTGGTTTAATTGATGATTTGGTCCCGTTTAGGCATTTCTAAGTGTAACTAGTCTTCATCGAATTGTTAGGTTACAATCAGTATAGGAACATGTGTAAGCCTTGCAGTGTGTCTATGTGTCCCTCATTGTTGGGAAACTATAATTTTGATTGTTATCGTAAGTTCTAGAATAAATAATGCATGGAATTTGATAGGATGTACTAGCAGGCAATCTCTCATTATCTAATTTAGATTTCCATTATATATGTAATTTTTTTATGTAATTAGTTGTTGTTTCTCGTCAAGAGGAATTGAGAATTAGAGAACCAAGAGATAACTCTGGATTTTGGGCCAAAGAGGATAATTCAAAGTGAATGAACAAAGCTTTAGAAACTTAGGAAGAGATTGTCGAGTTCTGTGTAAATGCATTTTTCAAGTAATATTTGAATTTCAGCATCGTATATCATTTGTGTGTTTTCAATTTCTGGGTTCCATTGGTGTAAATATTTTGTAACTCTGGATTGTGATACTTGGGCTCGATATCACTTGATAACATTGTGATGAACAAGATCCCCTCAACAAGGAACATAAGGAATCGACTAGGGAGCAGTGGCAAGACAATTTTTTCTTAAGTTGTGATTGCTTAGAAGAATCATTTCCACTAGAGTCCAAAACTTAGTTATATTTAGACCTGAATAAGAGTTGACACCTTAGAATGAGTTTGAACTAGAATAGGTTGACCGTTGAACTAGAGAGTGAACTCTGACCATAGGAGAACTCATTCATTAGTTGGACTTTTACGCCAAAAATTAAAATGAAAGGGATTGACTTCCCGACGACTTGAATACCTGGAATAGAATGTTTGTCATCCATTAGACATGAGTTCATTGTCCTAGATCTACATTGTGGTGCCAGGTTGGTGTAGTCATGTGTGAACGCATTTAGTGAGCATGAAGAACCCAAACCCTGACCAACTCGAAGTACCAATATCCAACTCCTGTGGACCTGGAAGGTGCATTTGAGGACCTAAATCAAGTCATCAAATCAAACATTTTTGTATGGGTAAACTACAAGGAAGTAAAGGGGAACCACCATCCTCCATTGTGTCAAGTGGTATCAGAGCGCGGATCTTAGAATCCTTTTGAACAAGAAATTCTTAAGACAAGAGTTTAATGGAGAAGGTGGAGTCACATGAAATTTAACCATAACATAGGAGTTGGTGTGAGGCAAAAGAAAGAATTTTCTAGAACACAAAGGCAGAAATAGAGAGAAGTTGAAAAAGAAGCGAGAGAAGTTGCTTGTGGAGGTGACCAAAGAAGTCTTAAACAATACACAAGACCATTGATGGGAGAAATGTCTGAGAAGAGTATTCAATATTGAGGAATAAATCTTAGAACAGAGCATAGAGGAAGATATTCCAACAAGGGAAAGGGATAGAATAAAAGGAATAAATCCCAACAAAGTGAAGGGATTTGAGGTATAGAGTTCACAGAAATAGAAGGACCTTAAAAAGTAGTTGATCATAAGGATTTGTATCAGATAATAGAAGAAAGGTAGAGGAATGTGGCAAAGCACCTATAGCAGAGAGGCTACATAAATGAAGTGATATTCCAACAAAGGTTGGAAAAGGGAGGAGGACAAGTTCTAGCTATAGGTGGGTAGAAGTTATCAAATGGAATTCCACAACTATGATTATGGGTAGAATTTCCAAGAGGGGTGAATATAGGAGCAACAACCAAGAGAGTAGGGAGGCTCAAAAATCCCCAAAGAAGGAGGATTGTGATACGAAAAGGTTGTCTTAGTGGAAAGAACTTGGTGAGGTTTCTTATGGATGTTTGTTGGAAACTCATAATGAGCAAGGATAAACTCATGTAGAGAGAGATGAAGATGACCATTGCTAATCATAAAGAACGTCTAATTCCAAGCCATAGTGAAGAGGAGAAAACTGCCAAAATGAATGCCATAGGGATAAGAATGAGTCAAGAGTAATTTGACCATGAAATGGTTGATTTAAAGGAGAGAATCAAGATCTTGTTACAGATACTAGAAGAGAGGGAAGAAGCCTACAAAGAATGTTGGGTGTTAAGGAAGGAGAAAGTGAAATAGCCTATGTTGGAAAATAGGTTGAAGCATAGTTTAGATACTTCATTGAAGGTGAATGAACTCAGATGGACTGAGTAAGAAGGCAAAAATGGTCACTCTTGTGAGCCAGCGCAAGGATCAAAACTAGGAGAGAATTATGATGATGGGGAAGCGATGACTCACAAAGAGAGGATGAGGATGTCAATAACATCACATGAGGAGGAAGAAATAAAAATATTTCTATATAATTTATTTCATGAGTTTGAATTCACAAGAAAAGTGTCATGAACCTAAATATGCGCTAGATGTTATGGAGGATCCATAACCTCAGGAGAAGTTAGGTTACACTAATGAAGATAGTGGGACAAAACTAATTCAAAATATGGGCATTCTCGAAGAATTATCACAAAGGAAGGGGATGCAGAGTTAGCTCATAAAGACAAAATGGAAGAAGGATATAAGGTCAAGTCTCTTCAAGTATGCAAGAGGAAGAGTACACTTAGAGGTATATTTGATTGGTTTTGTCTTCTCTTACTGAATGTTTTATGCATGCTTTTTTAATTTATTTTTTTCCATGGGTTAAATACCTATGGAAATTGGGAAAAGAAAGGAAACCACATTTTTTTCAAATACATAAATTGGATCAATTTGAAGATGGTGGAGGAGTATTTGACAAGAAAATCTCAGTTCAATGAATTTTGAATAATCCAAGGGAGGTCAAAATAAATAAAGGATGCAAAGAAAACCCAAATTTTTTCATAAAGGAGGAGGGTACCTCATTTTATCATAAAACCATGAAAATAAACAGACTAGATTTTGAAGATTATCCAAAAGAGGGGTGCATAGAAGTACCTCATGAAAGAGAAAACCAAGGCATGGGTGAGAACAATCTTGAGAAGGATTTTGTAGAGTTAACAATTGTTCTATTGAATAATGACAAGAGTGTCATTCAAGAACTTGTCAGGGATGAGAAAAGAGTTCAAGGAGGAGCCCATATGCATGATGGAATTAAAAACTATATAGTTTCCAATAATAGCTTGAGAGAAGGATGACATATATTAATAATTAATAATGAGCCCATTCGATGTTTGGAAGAGACTATTTTGTATAATATTCCTATTATATGCGTAGGTGTAACTAGAATTTAGAATTCTAGAAATAACAATGGACAACCTTCCATAAAACTAGTCGAAGGTTGGACATGGCAACGATATACCCTAGAGAGAAAGCGTGGAAGAGATATTTTAACTCTCGTGCAATTTAGTACTAAGGGGTTGATAGTCAAGTGGAAGAAAATTCTTCAAGGGTGCAAAAGATGTGATGGGAGAAATGTGTGGGTGATCAGTATAACTCCTGGTTTGATGAAAACAATGATTCCCTATATATTTGCAAGCATCCAGGGAATCGACTAAATACAATAGAGGAACAATAATAAGAAAATGTCAATGATGGCTAGAAGAAACCTTAAAGGAGTGAAGACATAAGGAAAGTTATCTGGATCTAAGGTAATTCAAATTGTAGAATTCTAAAATTGTTAATGCATAGCTACATTGATGCAATTATGGATACTGGTGCAGAGGAGAAGACGATTAAGAACCATGGAAGGATTGATGAAAATGATCACTAGTATCTAATCATAAGGAATTCAAATTTTTTATTTTTTTCAATTGGGAAAAGTCAAAGGAGAGAGGCCAATTGATAAGCTTTTGGATTGCACAAACTAAATAGATGTACATATTTTTCCATGAATATGACAAGAGAGAAATTTCTTCAGCAAGACGAGACTTGGAATGAAAGAGTAAGAATTTTTACAACTCTTAGAAAAAAAAATTCTTAAGAAAAGGGAGAGTTACAACGAATGTAAAGTTTTTTCATACAAGAAAATTATTTCAAGACCAAAAAGAAGTGAAGGAAAAAGGATTATTTGGGAAGGTAGGGAATTTCAAAATGTAATTGAAGGTAGTTTGAGTGGAAGAAGTAGTTGGAAAGGTTCAAAGCCTCAAAAACGTGTAAAGAACTAGATTCATTCTTGCACACCAAGCAAGGAGATGACTATCTTTGAAGATGGAAGAGTTCCACCTAATCTAGTGGACATATGGGAAATGGAAGTAGCTGAGGAGTTATGCATTATAACTACTACAAATAAGCAAGATGAGGAACTCAATATTGATGCACAAGACCATCTGAGATGGAGGTAGAAAATGATAAGAATGGTGGAGGAAAAAGGTAGAGGAGATAAAGAATGTATGGAGTTGTATTTCAAATGCCTTAAAACCCAAAGCGAACCTTGGTATGAGTGTAATTTGTCTTGTGAGGAGGAAAAATGCCCAATTCAAAGAAGCAGTTGTCAATAGGCAAAAAAATGAGAAGGGAAAAGTTAAAGCCAAATATTCACAAGTGGAGACAGATCAACCACAATCAAATATAGATGGTTAACAAAAAACATTGGAGAAAGAAGCTCGCATGTAAGCAAAGACAGACAAGTGATCCTAGAAGATTGAAGTGGAAATATAACCTAACACATGCACAGCAAAAAAATTTCATTTGGGATCCAATAGGCTTCAATAATTGAAGATTTATGACTAGGAGGTCATATCATTTTTTCACCTAGGTAGTATGATCCATGAGTATCATTCCCTATAAATTATTTTTCCTTAGATTCAAGAAATAACCATGAAATTATTTTAGGGATTGCATAATTCCCTCAATTTGTAAAATCTTAGTGTAGAGATGTTGCGAATGGGTCCCCTGGGGTTAAGTTTAGGGTTAAAAGCCCAAGTTTTGGGGCTAAAAGCCTAAGTTTTATGTAAAGGAATGTAAAGTCTCTACATTTTTTGGTCACGGAGAGTGGAGATGTCAAAAGTTAATAAAGTTTTTCCGCCATTCTTTTGTGTGAAAGCATGTCGGCTTTAGATATCTACCCATGGTCCGCAGACCATGGGAATGTATAAAAAAGGGAATCTTAGAAGATTCTAAGGGATATAGTTCAGTTGATACTTGATACGTGATGTTAATGAATGTAATGGGTCTGTGAGAGCTAAGAGAAAAGAGTCTTAGCGTAGGAAGAGGCTCTACAGCTGAGTACACACAGGCCTAGGATAAAAGTCCACAGCTAAGTGTTTGGACCACTGCAACTATGTGCGCAAGGTAGTAAGAGTATGTACTAGGTATTTGAATCAATAATAAAGAGGAGTATTTTGAAATTACCTGTGTATTTTACTTTTGTTCATTGCATGTGATTATGTTATGTTGAATATTGGGTTTATGTTTTAATGCTACTCTGATGCAGGAATCTATATGTTTCTCTGTTTTAAATGACCGCAAATAGATATATATGTTTATGCAAAGATAACCATAAATGTGTGTTGAAGTAACCAATACTTAAGTGAATCTGGGTAGATACAGAAGTAAGAATAATTACAGGGTCGTGTAAGTGCCTAATCTATCTATTTAGGGCCCACGAAGGATGACCGAAGACTTTCGCAGAGACTTTGAGGACGAATAAGAGAAGTACTTTGACAAGCCCTAAAGGGATTATCTATCTGCATGAAGGAAGGTTAGGGAAAATAACCGACATCACAACCATCTCAGGGTGCGGAAACTTGGTTGTTGCATCCCCCCATACTGCTTTGGGTGAGACTTCAGTCTGCGCTTCGCTGGTTGATGCCGAAAGGGCCAGTAGTGTAGGGATTTTCTTGGTTTCTTAACACTAAACCTAGGTGAGTGCCCATCAGTTCAACAAGAGACAAGTGTCTTCATTTCAAGGTTATGGGTAGTTGGTTTAGTTAATAATTTGGTCCAATTTGCACCTTTCTAAGTGTAATTAGTCTTAATAAAATTGTTAGGGAGTTACTATAGGGACAAGTGTAAGTCTTTTAGTGTGTCAATATGTTCCTGTTTGTTGGGGAAATTGTAATTTTGATTATTGTGGTAGGTTCTAAAATAGAAAACGCCTGACATATGAGAGGCCTTGCAGGTAGGAAAGCTCTCGTTTTATGATTTAGGTGTCCATTATATATGTATCTACTTTTTGGATAATTAGTTGTTGTGGTTGGTTGGGAGGAATTGAGAATTATAGAACCAAGAAATAGCTCAAGATTTTGGGTGAAAGTGGAGAGGTAAAAGGACATAGCTCTCGAAACTTAGGAGGAGATTGTATAGTTTTGTGTAAAATGCATTGTTCAAGCAATAATTGAATTTGGGCTTTGTACATATTTTGTATGTGTTCAAATTTTAGGTTTCACTAGTGTAAATATTATGTAACTTTGGCTTCCAAAATTTGGGCTTAATATCGATCGATATCATGGTGATGAATGAGATCTACTCAACGAGGAACATAAGGACTTGACTGGGGAGCAGAGGAAAGATCAATTTCACTAAATTCTTGATTTCTTGGAAGAATTGTTTCCACCACAGTCCAAAACTGAGTTATAGCTATCAAACCTTAATAAGATTCAGCACCTTAGAATGAGTTTAGGCTTGAATAGGTTGACCGTCGACCTAAACAGATAACTTCAACCATAGTGGAACACATTCGTTAGTTGGTCTTTGATTCCAAAAATTGAAATGAAAGGGACTAAGAATCCAACTTCCTATATACTTGGAATACAACATTTCCCTTTTATTGGAAATGAGTTCTCTGCCATAAATCTATATTGTGGGCCCAAGTTTGTGTAGTCGAGCCTAAGTGCATTTAGTGAGCGAGAAGAATCCCAAGCCCTGACCAATCTGTAGTGTTGACCTATGACTCTATGTGGGATTAGTAGGTGTAATCGAGGCCCTGGCTCAAGTCAGTGAATCATACATTTTTCGACAGGGAAACTATGAGGAAGGAAAGGGGAACCACCATCCTCCATTATGTCAACAAAATAGGGGTTTCAGGTTTTTTAACTAAAGAAAGAGCATGGCCAAATAATCTTTACAATTACATATATATTAAAAATACACATAAATCATGTATGTTATAATCTATAAAAAATTAGTCAAAATAAATATATTATTATGGTATGGATTAAAGGAACCCATGCATTGTCTTAAAAGTAATCAACTCAACAAACATCTTAGCTTAACCAAGACAGTTCTTGTTAAACTTACATTACAACGAAGAATCTCCAAGATTTTTAAATTCTTTATCACATGTAATCCATGTTCTCTAATGCCACTAGGCCCCAAAACGTGTAACTAAACCATCACTATGTACCTAAAAAAAATTGGCTCTTTCACTGAGTAAAGATTACCTTAACATCCCCCTTTAAACTTGACTTGGTAAATTTGTATTCTCTGCTCAGTCATAACCTAGGTGTACTCCCTTGGTATACATGACTAAAAAAGTATTACAACCAATATTTTTTCTAGGTGGGGGGGGAGGGGGTTCTTGTGAGGCACAACTTCTAGTTTTCATGGATTAATTTTTTGTTTGGATTATTGTTTTCACACACACCTTCTAGTTTTCATGGTTGCATCTCACTGTTGGACCTCTATTTACTTTGAGGTTTCTTACGTTATCCATGCATTCATCTACATGAAACTCACAATGTATCTACATAGGCTATTGCACTCCATGCTCAACTCTGCATTGGCATATTTCAACCTCAATGCTAGAATTTGCAACCACTATCTTGTTTTAATAACCCTATTAGAAATAAAACAACCTTAGAGAAATAATGATTTTCCCTTGAAAAATCCAATTGTGAAATATCAATTAATAATAATATATAATTATCATATGGTAGTCATTTAACCCATCCAAGTGAACCCTCTCTTGAACTTTGAAATGTCTCCTCTCAACTTGGAAAAATTACAATGGAATATCCAAGACTTTTTAAAGATTCATCACATCTAATCCATAACCTCTAATGCCATGGCCCTCAATAACCATGTGGTAAAATTAAATATTTAGACTCATTTAGGTACAAATCTACCCTAAGGTTAATTCACATTAAAAATACAAAGCCCATATTTTACTTCATCTTTTTTAATTCAAAATTGTATATTGAAATATATTCAAAGTTATCTAAATTTATTTATTAAATATTGAAATGAAATAAATTTAAAAATATAAGTTTTTATCTAAATTTTACATTGCAATTCTTTTCTTTTGTCAGTCATAACTTTCCTCCAAAACATTCTAGGGTGATACTTAGAGAAGTCAAGTAACTTCTCTTGTTTTCTACTTATATAATATATGTATTTCTTTTAATAAGAGATTTCCTGTATTTACCTTATCAAGTATTCATATTTCATAAAGAGCATCCCTAATTTCTTTCCTCCAAACTTTTCTAAGGTTAACATTTGAGATGTGCAATGATAACTCTTTCGTTCTACTTATATAGTATCTTTTTTACCTTTAACAATAGATTTCTATGTATTTATCTTACCATACTTTAAGTCTTCCTTAGAAGCATCCCTAATTTGTTTCCTCCAAAATTTTCTAAGGTTAAACCTAGAGAGGCACAATAATAGCTCTTTCTTATACAGTGTATTTTCCTCCAATTAATAGGAGTTTTCTATGTATTTATATTATCAAGTTTTAAGGTTTCGTTAGGAGCATCCCTAATCACTTTCAGCCAAAAATTGCTAAGGTTAGACTTAGAGTGGGGAAATAAATACTCTCTTTTAACCTCTATAGGTTCTTTTCTTTCCTCTAACAAGAGATTTATACATATTTATCTTATCAAGTTTTAAGGTTTCCTTAGGAGCATCCCTAATCACTTTCCTCCATTTTTTTCGAAAGTTAGAATTAAAGAGATGCAATAACTTCTCTTGATTTCAACTTATATAATATCTTCTCTTTAAACATAATCACCGATCAAACGAGAACTATTACCTCAAAACGAGTACTCTAGCCCAAAAACCGCCCCAAAAAATGAAAAAACTGGTTGAAAACGAAAAGTGTTGATGTTGGAATAATTTTAATTTTTTTAGGGTTAATTTTCAACATTTTTTAAAAATGGAAGTAAAAACTAAAATTTTTTGTGCAAGAAATACCATAAAAATGAAATGTGTTGATACTGGAATAACCTCTCTTTTTTTCAGGGTAAATTTTCAACATTGTTTAATAATGACGTTAAAAAGTAATATCATGACTCAAAAAAATTTAAATTTCCAATGATTTTCAAACATGACATTTAAAGATACATCTCAGCTTTGAAAAGACTTAAATTTCCACCATGATTTTTAGACATGACATTTAAATTTAAAATCATACATCTTGAAAACTTAAATTTCAAACAATTTCCAGGCATGGTGCGTAAGTTCATTAATATATTTTTTGTTTCAACCATAGCATTAAAGATTAAAAATTATTCATAACTTTAGAAAAAACATTTAAAATCTCAAAAAATTCAACCATGAATTAAACCAAGATTATGACACAAAAGAATTCTAAAGTTTTCAAAAATATTTCAAGCATGACGTTATGGAAAACTTATCGACTAAAAAAAACTTTAAAATGAACACTTGAATGAAAGAGTTATTATTACCAAGAGGAAATGTATTTTTTAAAATGCTAAATGTTTAACGATTTAAAATATTAGCCTAAACAACCTTGATACATAATGCAACAAAAATTTAAAAATCAACCTTTAAATTGACACATAAGTGTAAGTGAACTCGAAACCCATTTGTAATGAAAACTTAAAGACCAACTACGAAATTGGCACATTATTAGGGCAAACTCGATTCATAATAACAAAAATTTTAAAATCAACTATCAAATTGCACATAATGAGATTAGGTTGCTAGACGAGCAT
>APFE031720383.1:0-11601 GCA_000404065.3 Pinus taeda
GACATGCATACGAGCCCAATAATGATTTTTCATATGACGAAGCATGTCTTTGTCTCTATTGGCCTTTGCCAACAATTTCTCCAGATGAGTGTTAACATGGATGAGCATAGACTCTCGATCATCCGGTGTCATATCACCTGGTCTCTTTCGGGCCAATTCTCGATCCTCACGGATTTGCCGCAGATCATAAAGTGTATGTTCATCCTCTAGCTGTTTGTTACACTGCTCCAAGTATTTTATCACCCACTTAGCCATTGCAATTTCTTTCTCAACGAGTCATTCTCAGCCTTTTGCTCCCGAATGATCTCCTTTAGCTCCGAGCTAGGAGAGCTCGCATCAACATCAATGATCGTGAAATCCGTGTCCCGGCCTCCTGAAGGACCCTCATCATGCATAGGCCTCTTGCCCCTATCTGGGATCTGTACCTGTGCTGAAGAAGAAGGTGAGACCCCTTCCACATCATGTGGAGATAATACTCACGCTGCTGATGGAGTCAACGAGACCCCTTCCGCCCCAGGTGGAGATAGTACTCGTCGTGTAGATGCAAATAAGGCCCTGTGGCCTCGCTGGTATGTCATATACACTGGAGCATTGACATGCTCAGTCTCAAGAATGTCAAACTAATGTGAAGGCTCTCCCTCATCATGAACTATCTCTGGAGGTGGCTGTGGCATTGTGAAAAAGTGCCGAGAAATAAAATCCTCCCAGGTAATGCCCTGCTGTGCCAACTGATGAACCACTACAATCTTGATCAGCGCGTAATGATAAATACTTCTATGTTGTTGTGCTGGGGTCTTCTTTTGTACTAAAACAACCATCCTCTCTATGTTGCGATACATGAAGTATGGAATGTTCATCAAACTTACCCTTGTAAAATGCATCAACAAACGGACATGGTACGCATAAAGACGCGAGAATCTGCCCTCACAACTGAAATACCGAAGGATGAGTTTCATCAAAGGTGCAAACTGATCACTCAGGTATTGGAAATGAAAAACCCTGCTCAGGTGCCTCATATATCCAGGTTTGATGTACGGCTCATAGTAGGATTTCTCTAACTGCTGACGCTTATTCCATTTATCTCCAATATTTGGTATCCCAGTGGCCTCTGCAATAGTCTCTGGTGACAAAATGAAATCAACTATGGCGAGGTTTACATGGCCATCATGTAAATGTAGAACAAACAAATGAGCTAGTTCACGATGATGCTGAATTTGTGAAATTAGCTCACAATAGTGATAGCATGACTGAAGACAAAAACAATCCATTGCAAGCGGGCAAGCCTGCAATTGAACCAAAGAAGTGGGCTCTTCCCTGAGATGCTTACCACCTTTGCCACCTCTGCGAGGCCTTCGTGGCACATTACCCTCTGTTGTGGAATCACCATCATTCTCCTGCTCATAAACTGAATCTGTGTCTGACATGGCTTTGAAAATATAATGTCTGCAATATGTATGTTGATATAGGGGTGGTGAAATCAGAATTTCAATGCATACTCAAAACCCAAATATGTTTACCGAAGCATCATAAGAATTAAGCCATAATGGTAATAACTCTGTTTCAGTGTGTTGGCATGAAACATTCACTGTTTTGATCACAAGGACAGTTTTGACAAATGAACAAAAGTGTGAAGTGCACCCTTTGTGATGTTGGCTAAAACTTGACAAATGAGTATGGGACTGTATTTCACCAATGGAGAATGGGAAAATCTTCACAAAGCCACCCACATGTCTTTTAAAAAAAAAAAAAAACCCTAAGGAATGATTTTGGTATGAGCATAGGGTTTCATTTTTCTTCACCCAATACATCAAATTTTCCACCTCAAATATACTACAAACAATTTAGAATTGACTGAGCAGCCATGAAACACCTACTTGCAAGTTTTGGAGTCGATTTGGCAAGATCTGGTTGCATTAACAAAAATTTTTGGGGATGTGACTGAGTGCGTAGTGCCCGAACCCAATGCGTAGCGCACACCTGTGTGCGTAGCGCCTTTGTTTTTTTACACTGGCAGTGAGGCCCAGCGCGTAGCGCGCACCCTATGTGTAGCACACAGACCCAACGCGTAGCACATGCCTCCAAACACTGTCCACAGGTTTGAAACACGATTTCGGCCTTCACAAACTCAAACACGGTTTCTACCTTTGGAGTTTTGAACAAATGAAGCTGTTTGCCTCTTTTATATGTGAAGAAAAAATCTCACCAAATCAGATTTGATTTAAATTGGTTCAATAACCACTTTATAATGTTTGGCACTTTTTCACCTTTGGTCTTTTAATACAATACTTCTTTTTGACTTCCTCTTGCTTCTTCTGAGGTTTGGACTGATAGTATTTTGTTGATTTTTGCAGGGATAACTGTGATATGATCTGGCAAAGGAGACTAGGGCTATGCTTGGACAATTCAAGAACTGAAATTTTTGAAAATTTATTACAAAAAATGAAATGTCGACTTATCTTCAAGATAGAGTTTTGAAGAGAAGTCCTAATCTATCCATATAATGATAAAAATCTTTGAGATAACCACCTATCGAGGACCTCCCTCTAGCCTGCTGGCTTTATTAGACTTTGAAAAAACCAAATTGACTTAACCCTAGAGCTAATGACCGAGAACACTTGGCATGACCTAGGAATTAAAACAGGGCTGAAAATGACCTTTGAAGACTTGATTTTTATGAATAGACCTGAGCCAACAGTGCCAAGCACGAGGGGAATGAGTGACACAAACCTTTCCATCAGATTTATGGCATGCCTTACGAAATGCAACTGATCGAAACTGATGGGACACCTAAACATGAAATGAAAAAAGAGTTCTGATCTCTGACGGAGGGATAACCAGATCGAATCTAACATTGGCTCCAATGGGGATGGTAGCTCCTCGGAGATGCCAAGAATTGAAGATATTTGGGAGAGAAGACAATGCCTCCATCCATTGGGCTATGGAGTCATTATTTCAACAGACAACACGACACTTCCAACTCATTTATGGATTGAAACTTGACTAAAATGATTGAAAAACTGACTCGGCAAACTTAAAACTAAACTGTAATGAAACTAGAATGAAATGCTTCCCTTTAGCTGCTTATTTATTTACAAAATCTACCCTACTTGGCTGCAAAAACAATAGATCAGGTAATACTGAAATGCCAGATCAACCATTCAAGTAAACCTAAGAATGATGCCACTTGAGAATGCTTCCACCACGACACAGATGTAATTGTTGGCAGCCCTTCATGCACGTAATGATCCTGGTCATGTAAAAGACAGCCTGATCTATCAATCAAATTGAAAAACATTTCCATGTATGTTGCAATAGGATCGCAAAAGCCAGACTCTGTTTGTTTCCCCAACTCCGCAATACATACCTCTAGCTGCACACTGTCAATGCAAACATCTGTAGGCAACTCTATTATTTCTTGTTTCAAAGGAGGAAGAGTTTCCAAGAACTTTTTAGGATCTCGGAAATCATATGACTGGATCTGCTCATTCAAATACTGAATCTCCTTCTCAAGTTTTTCAACAATTAACTCACAGACACCAGTTTTAGTTTCAAGAGGGAACTTTGGAGATTTCAAACATTGAAGCAAGGCACTGAAAAATTCTTCATTAATTTCAATATCCACTAACCACTGTTTAACTTCGTTTACAGCTTCACAAAGTGCAGGGTTTTCCACATACCCTACCATTGCATAGATGGATCAGCGAGCACTGGAATGTCTGGATTGAGTTGGAGTCGCTAGGTGAATGTTTCAGCCTTCATATGTGTCTGACTGCTGTCCACATCAACATCAGATTTGCAACTTGATTTCATGTACTGGGACAAGACAATCAACAAGTCGAATGTCACATAACCAACAAACCATCTCCCTAGTATGGGTGTCCCATAAGTTTCGATCAGTTGCATTTCGTAAGGCATGCCATAAATTTGACGGAAAGGTTTGTGTCACTCGTTCCCCTCGTTCTTGGCACTACTAGCTCAGGTCTATTCATAAAAATCAAGTCGTGAAAGGTCATTTGCAGCCTTGTTTCAATTCCTAGGTCATGACAAGTGTTCTCGGTCATTAGGTCTAGGGTTAAGTCAATTTGGTTTTTGCAAAGTCTAATAAAGCCAGCAGGCCAGAGGGAGGTCCTTGATAGGTAGTTATCTCAAAAATTTTTATCATTATACGGATAGATTAGGACTTCTCTTCAAAAACTCTGTTTTGAAGATAAGTCGACATTTCATTTTTTGTAATAAATTTTGAAAAATTTTAGTTCTTGAATTGTCTAGGCGCAGCCCTGGACTCCTTTGCCAGATCATATCATAGCTATCCCTGCAAAAATCAACAAAATACTATCAGTCCAAACCTCAGAAGAAGCAAGAGAAAGTCAAAAAGCAGTATTGTATTAAAAGACCAAAGCTGAAAAAGTGCCAAACATTATAAAGTGGTTTATTGAACCAATTTAAATCAAATCTGATTTGGTGAGATTTTTTCTTCACATATAAAAGAGGAAAACAACTTCATTTGTTCAAAACTCCAAAGGTAGAAATCGTGTTTGAGTTTGTGAAGGCCGAAGTCGTGTTTCAAACTCGTGGACAACGTTTGGAAGCGTGCGCTACGCGTTGGGTCTGTGTGCTACACATAGAGTGCGCGCTACGCGCTGGGCCTCACCGGCCAGCGTAAAAAGACAAAGGCGCTATGCACACAGGTGTGCGCTACGCGTTGGGTTCGGGCGCTACGCACTCAGTCACAACCCCAAAAATTTTTGTTAATGCGACCAGATCTTGCCAAATTGACTCCAAAACTTGCAAGTAGGTGTTTCATGGCTACTCAGTCAATTCTAAATTGTTTGTAGTATGTTTGAGGTGGAAAATTTGATGTATTGGGTGTAGAAAAATGAAACCCTATGTTTGAGGTGGAAAAGACATGTGGGTGGCTTTGTGAAGATTTTCCCATTCTCCATTAGTGAAATACAATCCCATACTCATTTGTCAAGTTTTAGCCAACATCACAAAGGGTGCACTTCACACTTTTGTTCATTTGTCAAAACTGTCCTTGTGATCAAAACAGTGGCTGTTTCATGCCAACACATTGACAATGTTATTACCATTATGGCTTAATTCTTATGATGCTTCGGTAAACATATTTGGGTTTTGAGTATGCATTGAAATTCTGATTTCACCACCCCTATATCAACATACATATTGTAGACATTGTATTTTCAAAGCCATGTCAGACACAGATTCAGTTTATGAGCAGGAGAATGACAGTGATTCCACAACAGAGGGTAATGTGCCACGGAGGCCTCATAGAGGTAGCAAAGGTGGTAAGAATCTCATGGAAGAGCCCACTTCTTTGGTTAAATTACAGGCTTGCCCGCTTGCAATGGATTGTTTTCGTCTTCAGTCATGCTATCACTATTGTGAGTTAATTTCACAAATTCAGCATCATCGTGAACTAACTCATTTGTTTGTTCTACATTTACATGATGGCCATGTAAACTTCATCGGAGTTGATTTCATTTTGTCACCAGAGACTATTGCGGAGGCCACTGGGATACCAAATATTGGAGAGAAATGGAATAAACGTCAATAGTTAGAGAAATCCTACTATGAGCCGTACATCAAACCTGGATATATGAGGCACCTGAACAGGGTTTTTCCTTTCCAATACTTGAGTGATCAGTTTTCACCTTTGACGAAAATCATCATTCGGTATTTCAGTTGTGAGGGCAGATTCTCGCGTCTTTATGCGTACCATGTCCTTTTGTTGATGCATTTTACAAGGGTACGTTTGATGAACATTCCATACTTCATGTATCACAACATAGAGAGGATGGTTGTTTTGGTACAAAAGAAGACCCCAGCACAGCAGCATAGAAGTATTTATCATTACACGCTGATTAAGATCGTAGTGGTTCATCAGTTGGCACAGCAGGGAATTACCTGGGAGGATTTTATTTCTTGACACTTTTTCACAGCGCCGCAGCCACCTCCAGAGATAGTTCATGATGAGGGAGAGCCTTCACATAAGCTTGAGATTCCTGAGACTGAGCATGTCAATGCTCCAGTGTATGTGACATACCAGTGAGGCCACAGGGCCTTATTTGCATCTACACGACGAGTACTATCTCCGCCCGGGGTGGAAGGGGTCTCGTTGACTCCATCAACAACGCAAGTATTATCTCCACATGATGTGGAAGGGGTCTCGCCTTCTTCTTCAGCACAGGTACAGAGCCAGGACAGGGGCAATAGGCCTATGCATGATGAGGGTCCTTCAGGAGGCCGGGACACTGATTTCATGATCATTAATGTTGATTCGAGCTCTCCTAGCTAGGAGCTAAAGGAGATCATCTAGGAGCAAAAAGCTGAGAATGAATCGCTGAGAAATAAATTGCAAATGGCTAAGTGGGTGATAAACTACTTGGAGCAGCGTAACAAACAGCTAGAGGATGAACAGACACTTTATGAGCTGCGCCAAATCCGTGAGGATCGTGATATGACACTGGCTGATCGAGAGTCTATGCTCATCCATGTTAACACTCATCTAGAGAAATTGTTGGCAAAGGCCAATAGAGACAAAGACATGCTTCGTCATATTAAAAATCATTATTGGGCTCGTATGCATGTCTGCAAAGCAAAAATGAAGATTCTAAAGAGGCGGTTGAGCAAAGCACTAAAACGGCAGAAAAAGCCTGATCCACTCTATATTTTGGCCTAGGATTCATTGGTGGGACATGATACATGATGGAGGGTATTCACTCTGAATTGGAGAAAATTCGGAGAAATTTTTGTCATTTTGAAAAATTTTGGCCTAAAAACAGGTTTTTTCAGCTCAACGTGTAGCGCGTCGACGCGCTCACTTTTGATCGGGACACTTGCTGAAGGAAAAATTTTTATTTTTGGGTTTTTCATGGTGAGTTATGCATGATCATCTATTTCTGAAGCATTTCATCAAGTTCTGGATGATCAAAGGGCCCAAAAACACCATGAAAACCACTTTGCTGCCACCTTTTGCTCCAACAGGAAGTACGTCTGGGAGAATGCAGTTTTGAGGGGGAAAATGAGCTCTAAATTGGGAAATTCCACTTGTGTTGGAAAGTAGACATCCAGGGATTTCCAACGAGCTATCATGAGCTCAATTTGGATGTCGGGAAGTGCCCCAAAAAGAGGCTGAAAGGTGCACTACGCATGAAGATCAGGGCGCTACACATAGAGGTTTTTGGTCAAATTTTCATCCTCCGGCTCAGGAATTTGGCCAGTTTTCACCAGTTTCACTTATTGATGTAATTTTTGACTTCTCTTGATGTAATTGACTGAACATGATGTAATTTTGGCACCTAGTGACTTGTTCTAGAAGATTCATTCACCAAAGAGTGAAAATTTAATGAATGAATAAGTTTCCTACCTTATAGAGGCAAGTTGTTTTGACTGCCTAGATTGTAGTGCTTTGTTTAGAGTTGGTTGAAACAACTCCTAGGATGATGATCTCGACCCCTAGAGGCAAGGCAATGGGTTGGCTTGCCTATATTATGTATTTTCTATGTCATTTTGAGGGTTGGACGCTTGGGAAAAGCTTGACACTCTATTGTACATTTACTTTCGCATTTTTGGCAAAGGAAAGACCAGGGTTTTGCGCCACTGTTTGGGATCCATGTGGCTTTATGTGTTGATGGTGTGCTTCTTTCAGTATTTGTAAGTTGTTATGTGTATCATTTTCCTTCTCTCATCTTTTGCAATTGAACAAATGAAGTGCTAAGGTAGAATCCATAATTTGTTATGCTCTGCCTTTAAGTTTGTTTGATTTTCCATGTTTTCATCTGTTTATGGAGAATCCTTGAAAGCTTCTTGCTCTCCTTAACTTCTCACCAGTCAGATCTAGCCATTCATTCTCTTTGAAAGCATCAAGACAATCGCCTATCTTGCCCCAAGTAGACCTCTGCAAAAACTGTGTCTCATCCCCGCACCCAAAATTGCCTTTCCCGTTGATTCAACAAAAAACCTCAAAAATCAACCTCAAACTCCTTGTACTTTATACCTAGCCTAAGATCAATTACCAATTTATTCATCTTGAGCCTCATCGATTACCTTTAGCCGAGATTGACTCGGAGAGAGCCCTCTCCTGTCCTCGTAGGGCTAGCTACGAGGCTGAGCGTGGTTTGATGTAGCCTTTAGTTTTACCTTATTTCAGCCTAAGGTAGATTTGAGCGCTAACAGATGGAGAAATATTTTGATCTACATGATGTGAAACCCTCACAAAAGGTACGTATTGCACATATATATTTAGAACATAATCATCTTGTATGGTATAGATTGCTTTGTTCTTATAACCACCTGGTCAATTTTTACAGAGGAAATGATAGGGCATTATGAAGATACAAAGAGAAACACCTTCTTTAGCCAATTGATAAATCTCAAGCAAAAGGGTTCAATGACGGAGCACATTGAAGACTTCCAAAAATTGAATATAAGGGTAAATGATATTCCAAAAGAGCATACGATTGATGTATTCATAGGGAATTTAAAGGGTAAAATCCAACATGAGTTTCGCCTTTGGGAACTTGATTATTTGGAGAAGACATTCAGGTTGGCAAGAAAAATTGAAAGAAAAATTATGGAAATAAGGAAGCCTACCACTCACAACTATAAATATGGAACTGTTGTTTCTCCTAGCCTTCCACAACATACAAGGTTTTCACCACAAAAATTGGAAGAAAAAAGAGCAAAAGGACTTTGTTACAATTGTGATAGAATATACACTAAAGGTCATAAGTGTGTTGAGAAAAAATTAATTTACATATATTGGGAAGAGAAGGAATAAAATGAACAAGAAACGTCAATGTTGTAGTGTTTTCTTCTCAAAGATGTATGAAAAGAACCCACTTAAGATTGTGGATGAAAAACAATCTCAACAATATAAATGGCTGCTAAACATTGTAGATCTGCCGCAACTGATAAAAACAAAACCTGCCAAAGTTTGGATTTATGCCATAATCATAGTTGTACAACAAAATAAAGAGTAATAACTCCAATCATCCAATGGAAACCCGATATACAAAGAATAGTTTTATTATAACACATATGAAGGTAACAAATAAATGTTACCAATTCCCCTCTATGGGATGGGTTCTTGGCTATCCTCAAACGTGTTCAACTTATGCAAAGTTTCTCTCCTCCATAATGTGTAAACCCAACAAAAATATGGTGTGTGACAATGAAAATAATCAGAGTTACAACAGTGAGTGCAACAATGAAAATAATGAAAATAATGAAAAGTGAACAATGAATGGAAAACCCTTCTATTTATAACAAAATATTGAGTTATCCTCGAATAATGAGCAATAATAAAATATTATTGATCCCATTCTTGGAATAACCACTTTGAATATTTTATTATATTTGTTTAGGAAGGAAAAATATTTAAACTTTTATTTAGAAATAATAAATAAATAAATGATTTATTTATCATCTCAAGGAATTAGTTAAAGAATAATAAAAAAATAATGATTTATTTAATTATTCCTAAGGGATTTAGTCAAATTTGACAAATAATAATAATTAATTAATTATTTTTAGAGAAAAATAAGATAATTAATGATTTATCTGTTTATTTTTCATGATTGGGTCAAATATGACAAGGAATAACAATTAAACAATGGTTTAATTAATTATTCCTAGAAGAAAATCAAATAAATAGTGATTTATTTAATTATTCTTCATGGGTTTAACTATAAATTACTTAACAAAGGTGGTTTATTAAGTAATTCCTCACAGTGAATTTTACTATGGTAAAATTGGCTTTACAGGGTGTACTTCGATCCATCTAGTAAACTAGGCTAGATGATCATTTTTTTGGTGATAACAATCAAAAGAAGAGGATATACACCAAAAACCAACCCCATAGAAAGAACAAATGAATCCGAACATATCTTATAATGCATTGACAAGAATTAATTCTCCTCAAACTCTCAAGATAGAAGTACATGTCAAGAAGAAAAAGGTAACAATGTTAATTGATTTGGGTAGTACCCATAATTTTATTCATTGTATGATAGCCAAGGAATTGAAATGCTTCCTATATCCAACATCAAACTGTCAAGTGATGGTTGCAAATGGAAGAACCATAAATTTATCTGGAAAGTGCCATAATATTAAGCTATCCATGGGCTAATATGTATTGAATAGTCCAATGCTTTCCATTCTAATGGGTGGTGTTGATGTTGTACCAGGAATTCAATGGTTACAATCTTTAGGTACAATAATTTTTAATTTTCAAGAACTGTTCTTGAAATTATTTTGGGAAGGAAAGGATGTTGAATTAAGGGGTATCATAGGAAAACCAGGAAAGATAATAAGCTATAATGGCATGAAAACAATTCTAAAGAAAGAACAACGAGGTGTAATAGCACAATTATGTTCACTAGAGGTTCAAACATCAAAATCATATATATTCTCTAGATGTCCAAAAAGACTTGGACAATTATTCTAAGGTTCAAGTAGTGGAAGATCACATCGAGCATCAACAACTTCTCCAAATATTAAAGTATAGCCTTATTTTGGCACATAATAGAATGAAACAATAGGCAGATCAACATCACAACAAAAGAAGTTTTGATGTATGTGACTGGGTATTTTTACAATTACGACTATACAAACAAATGTCCCTCAAGAAAGATAAGAAGGATAATAGATTATCACCAAAGTACTATGGTCCTTACAAGGTGTTGCAAAAGATGGGTATTATGGTATACAAATTGGAGCTTCCCGCATCTTCCCGAGTGCACCCAATTTTCCATGTTTCATGCTTAAAGAAGTTTATAGGTGATTGTTAGGATATTCCGACACATAGGAAATAGTTAAGTATAAGTTGGTCTAGTGTATAGTTAGGTAAAGTTCTTTACTATGTACTTTTTGTAACTTATAATCCAATGTTCACGATATGTTCTTGACATGAAGTGATTCGACGGTTCATTCTCTCTTCAGTATTATCGACACTTGATCCGTGGCTTAACACTCGATTGGTCCATGATCTCTATTTAAAGAGCATGGATGGTCATTTGTAAGGTGACTGTTCATGAGAGAAACTTATGTAAATTTTCTTTCTTTTACATTAATAAATTTCCTGAAGTGGCTGCATTGACTCAAACCATAGACTGTTTCCCTCTTTGAGGGTCTTAACCACATCAATAATATTGGTGTATTGATTCGTGATCTGTTTGTGAGTAGTGTCCTTTTGTGTTCTTTCTGAGGAACTTACCCTATAAATTCCTACATGGTATCAAAATTATCTGAGGGCCACATCTGTTGGCGTTCCAAGTCCGAAGCTGGTACAACTACATTTGACTGTCGGTTCCTAGATCTACTATTTTTGACTGCTTTCGGGCCGAGAGAACTACTCTATTATGTTAGGAGCATCTGTTCCAATGAGGAACCCCTTTCATTTCATGCGAAAAGGTTTCCTATAGGTCTAGCTACGTCATTTTTTAAGATCTAAACAATGTAAACTTTGAAACGGGAACTGATACTGTTACCCGTTTCGTAGAAATAGCAAAAAAATGACCCGGTTTTCAAAAGTGGTGATGCAGAATACACATGTTTTTTTTAGAACATGGTTTTTGGAAC